>VZSV01000007.1:12453226-12514967 GCA_013398735.1 Nothocercus julius | reverse complement strand
GGCTCCCGGGGCTCGGCTTGTGCGTGGCTGCAGCCGGAGCAGCCCCTCAGAGCGCCCGGCCCCTGACAAAGGCGGCGCCGCGTCCTTAATGAAACGTGGAGCTGCTGGGAGCGCTGCCCGCGGGCGCGCTGAGGCGGCGGGAGGGCGGCGGGCTCCGCGGAGTGTCCCGCGGAAGCCTAAGCTGCTTTTAATTGATCTCTACCCCCTCTCATTGATCCCGGACCAAGGGTGGGGCTTGCCGAACAAGGGGCCTTTCCAGAGAAGATTGATTTAAATTAGTTTTTACTTCAGCTATTGGATAAATAACCTCGGTATTGACAGTTGACTTAGTGGCGCTGTTTTGTTCGGCCACCTAAGGGTTTTTTTCTGTGCTTTGAAGAATGCGTTTTTTTCCCCTCAAATAATAAGCTTAAAGAAGCAAGCATAGCCAGTTTTAAGCACTAAAGGCAAAATCTAAGAATGTATTCAAAGTTATAATAGACATTTGCCATGACACATGCAGGCTGAAGTAATGCTCTCGTTCAGGACCCAAAATTCCAATAATTTCACAATTTTTCCATATCCCATCTGCAAATAATCAGGCATTCACTGTGGGGTACTGGCAGTTAAAATTTCTCTGGCATTCTGTTTTGTCTGTTACATGAGCTCAGATGCTCCATAATATCATTTTCTTAATGAAATAAAATTTTTGGCATAGATTGAGTCTCCTGTGCGGTAGAAATCAATTGCATTCAGTCTGGAATAGCAGGCAAATATATCGTATGGAGCGATGCTTTTTTTAACACGGCTAAGCCATGTACAGTAAACTTTATGTATTCCCGTGCCGAAGTGTTTGCGGATTTGTAGCTGGTGTAGAACACACTAGTGAACAAGAGTTTAGACAATCTGGGAGGAAGTTTCCAGATTGCTTTACCCACTTCTGCTTTTAACCCTCTCCCAAACCAAGGCATTCAACATTGCAAGGAAAATGGAATAAATAATTGAGGCTTAGAATGTGGTGCTTGCCTGGCACTGACTTTTGTTCTATTGGTCAATCTTACTGCATTAAAAAAATAATCTTTAGGTTCATGGTAAATCTGTCTGCTAGCTTCTGCCAACTCTGTTGCCGTTCTTAGTTTCTTTTGCAGCTTACTTCTTTTGCAGTCTAGTTTCTTTTACAGCTTATTAAAATATTGTTTTCCCTTTCTTCCCCTGAAACTGTCCAGGACTTCCAAAGCTGGAAGTTGCTAAGAAGGTAATCATGATTCCTTGCCTTTCCTTCAAAACCTGTTCTAAAATGTATTTTGGAGTTACTTAGCCTAAGGATTAGAGACTTATCGCACAACTGTCTTAGCCTAATATCAAAGCACCTCCTTTCCCTTTATTAACTGCGTAACTTAATTTTCAGTTCTCTTGGACGCCTATTCTTTTATATGCTTACTTCTCTGTTTTTTTTTTTGTTTGTTTTGTTTTGTTTTTTACCTTTTCTTTGGATTTTTTTTCTCTTTAGCAGTCAGTGTAAGAAAAACAGCTTCATGATTTCCCTGAATATCACAGGGCACTTGAGACACTTGTGTATTTTCTTTGACTTTGAGAAAGGATGAAAATTTTCCCAAAGAGAATTGCAAATTGATATAGTAGTAGGAATATATATGTGCATGCATTGACGGGGGACTTCCTTGTAGTCCAGAGGGCTGTAGTGTCTCCTAGCTGGGGATCCTGAGATCTCTGCTCAGATGCTGAGGAGATGCTGAATGGGACACATTCATACTGGGAGATGAGAAGTCACCTCTGTCCGTGAAGAACTCGAAGAACTGTCTTTGGGGAAAGGATCATGATTAGGACAATCTTACAGACTCCCCTCTGGCGTTTCCTGGATGTTCTCACTTCGGTGCAGGTGTATGTGAGGAAAGGGCCTCCCTCTGTCAAGGAGGGAACTGCAGCAGCAGTGATTGCAACATGTCTAGAGGTGACAATGCAAAGAGTGTCTAGGAATGGGAATTCCCCAGGTGTCACTGTGGCTCTGTGTGGTGTTTATACGAGTACATGCACAGATGGAGGAACACACCAAGGTAGAATCAAGATTTTGGTAATTAAATCTGCATCATGTTAATATAAGATGGGTACCTTGGCCATACACTTGTTTTAGTGTAGGAATCTACTATGTGCAGTTTTAACTGGAAGAAAACATGGTCGGATATTGGAGATTGCAGTTAGCTTTCCTGAGTAGTTGCTTACAGGAGAAGGGGGTAATCTTGAAGCCTTTTTCTCTTGTTCTCCATTAGGTAAAAGGGACCTGTGTTGGAAACACTTGATTAAGGTGAATCCACATCTGTTTGCTCAAGGATTGTGCTAACTCTAAGAGTGATTTGCTACCTCTCCCTTCAAGAAAAACAGACAGACTGAAATGTGGTATATTGGCATGTCGTATGACAGCAACTTTTACTTGTCTATCAGTATGTAAACATCAGTTTTATTCTCCTTGTCTCTTTGAACTAGAAATTTCAGCCTCCTCTTGAAACATGTCTTACTTTTGGAGGAAAACGAAATTTTTGTCCATAGATTAAAGTGCAAAAGTTTCTGAGGAAGCTGTGCTGTGGAATATGTGACTTCCTCAGATGCTATGTTAAAAACTTGTAACACGATTTATGGAAGAATCAAAACAAGCTGCACTTTTTGGAATAACGTCCCAGCTAATTATAATTCATAGTAAAGCAGTGGAGGATAGCTCTGTTCCTCAACCCCTTACTACCTAGGACAGTTAATTGTAAAATATTATTAATATCTGCATCACACTATAACAGTAAGAAAATCCTAACACGGAAGCTATTAAAAAATTGAGACCAATAAGTTCTTGAGCTACGATGCCAGCAGAAGTCACAACTTGAACAGACTGAAAAGTGTGTCACTAGGGGGGGACTCTCTTCATTGAAGAGTTAGAAAGAAACCTCAAATGTGAAATTGCTCAGCTAATAACTGCAGTGTTAAGGCTATGGCTGGTTTTTCTTTAATACTATAGGAAAGGAAGAAATCAAATTTGTCACCAAGCTTTAAAATCTGAATGGAGGATTTGAGTGTAGGGTTTATTTTTCCATGCTATGAACATTGTTTTGTCATACAGAATTGTGTTAATATGCACATAATGTGCAATCCAGAAAAGCTATTAAAGCCATTGTAGAGATTTTTCACAAGTTTCTTCCAGGGGAACATGGATGAAAATGACCTGCTTCAGATCATAAACTTTTGTTTCCCAAAATCATTAGACTAGCTTCCTCAACAAATACTTAAAAAATGCTAAACTACCATGAGATAAAAGCAAAGACTTTCATCAAATACTAGAAAGATAGCAAAGAAATGATGAGAATGATCAGTTTTCATCCTGGTGTTTATGCTGGAATATTTTCAGTATGTTACTTAGCCATCTGAGAAAGAAAGCATGAATGAACGAGTAACAACATAGCTCACAGCACAGCCTTGTTGCCTCAGTGCCAAGGCAGGTTGTGGAGACTTGTGGAAGGGATGTTCAGAATGCCAAGAGAGGGATTCAGCCTGAAATTGCCAACCAGACTTAGCTGCTTGTCCAGCAGGGGTTCAATTCAGCTGTCTGAGGAGGTTCGTAGCGCTCTCTGGAGTGTTTTGAAGACATCTATCCTCTTGTGCCCAGCAAATATGTGTGGGAGTTGCATGATCCTCTACCAGTTATAGGCCAGGTCGAATACCCTGGAGCAAGTCATATGTATTAAAACCTATAGGAAGGTTTTAAACAGTAAGTTCTCTTCACTGCAATGGAGGACTTGCTGTTTAAACTTACAGTTTAGCTGCAATCTGTTGTCAGAGCAGTTCAAAATACACACCTGATCCTGAAAGTGAGGATGTACATTAATATAGGAAAGCTAAGATGTTAAAAGCAAAATTGTAGTTTCACTCTTCAATGTATCAAATGTAACGTGTGTATGCAGGCCAGCATAATTACAGTGTGTGATAAGGTGTGCTATCACTGTGGTGCTTTTAGAAGTTTCTTTTACTGAAAAAATGCTGTTATTAAAAAGTGAATTTTTTTTGCTATTAAAATTCAAGGCTTAAAGAAATAGTGTTTTTTTGCTAAATGTTTTGTTGCTGTTTTATTTTTCATACTACTTCTACCAGGAGTCTGCACTAACGCAGTGCAGGCACTACTTGGAGCTGCAGCTCCAATTTAACTTGCCCTGTGATAGATGCCTGCATGTGATTAGACAAAGCAGGCCCAACTCTGTTAATAAAGTAAGATGTTTAAATTGCTTCTAATTGTAATGAAGTGTGCACAGCCTTATAGTTGGCAGTTAAAGTGCGCTGAAATGAGCCCCGGATGAGCCAGGATCATCCACATCCTCCATCTTCTGATCTCTAGCATCAGAATAGTGTGTTAATGCCATGGTCAGGGTGGGTACATCACCATCTGTGCTGGGTTTGCTTAGCAGATGCAACGCTTTGGAAAGCATCAGAGGATGATGCAAATTCTCTGTGCATGCAGAGAAAACCCATGACTTTCTCAGAAAGTGATATTGAGTTTAAAATCTGTTAAATCTCCTTCCCAAGTTTTTGTGTGTTGTATGGAGCAGGGTTGTGATATGACTGCTTGGTATTTGGCATCTGGCAGTGCATCGGAGAAAGCCAAGTGTGAAGTGGCTCGTGCTCCTGAGCACAGGTGGATTGATGTAGACGCTGGCTTGCACGGGTGTTTCTAAAGTCTGCACTACGACTTCATTAAGCCATCTCTGTGGATAACAGCTATTTGACCATGATTTAAACTTTTATTTGTTGAACATCATGTATCTGTGCGTGGGGAAATAACTTTTTAGCTTGCCTGGAGAAGAAGATGATACAGTTATGTTTCTCTAGGTGTGACTGGTCCAGTGCTTACTCATCATGAGGTCCTGCCTATTTCCACTAGTACTTGTCAAACCTTAGGAGAAACGAAGCAGAAATGGAACAAGGTTCTATCCTCTGCAGTGTTTGTTGCCCCTCTGTCCTCTCCAAAAAACCCTCCAGAGAACAGTGCAACAGTATGTCAAATATTGGAGCAGAGAGTGTCAAAGAATGAGACTGCCTGATATTTTACCTTTCCAGTGTAGTTTTCTGCAGTGGGCAGGTGATTGTATATATCATATTTAAAGACACTTAATTGATGTGAAAGTAGATGTTTTAAATGCTGAATGGAGCTAACACTGCAACTCGTGTAACATCTGGGTATCATAGATTGCAGAGCCTCAGCCGGCGCAGAGCCCATTGGGCTGCTCTCCGCAGAGCAGGTGCCCCCTGTTCTGGCCATGTGCAGCACACGCTGCCTTGTCCTTATGTTAGCACTTAAGTGCTCACAGTGCAGCCCCGCACAGAATTTATGGAGCTCTGCTTTAATCTTAGTCTATTTTGATGGGATAACTTGTTGTTTAAACACGGAGTTATTTCAAATTTCTCTTTGGGTGGTAGCATGAGAAAGATTGGTGATTAAATTTCCTGGCCTTTCCTCTTGTTTATGCACTTTCTTGTATAAACAGGAGGGATTGAAAGAGTATAAACCAAGGAATAAAACTGTAGTATGGGGCAGCAAGAGATGACTTCCTAGGGGAAAGCAGAGAAGGAGATGGTGTTTTGAGCCTCTTGGTTGTGTGATCAGAAAGCAAGGGGCGGTTTTTCAGATTCCACCTGTCAAGATGTGGCGGCCACTGTGAAAAATGTTCGTGATCTCTGTTTCACCTATTGGGTTACTTTTGGAAACATCTTCTAGTATCAGGGAGTTTGCCAGTCTTGGTGTCTGGTAAAATTATCAGTTGTGCATTTCTTCTTGACATACCAATTTCAATACAGCCAAGTTCTTGGTGTATAACCTTAAGACTTAGCCCTTTTACAGGGAAATGGAATTTATGCTGTGCTCTCTTATTCTTCTGTTTTTATGGGATGGTCTTCATACGACTGTAATAAGGAAAGTGTAATTATTTACAACTAACATCTTAAAGAGGTGTCCAGTTCTGTAGTTACACTCAGAATAAACACACTTTTAACTGAATTATGAACCCTATTTGAGGAGGATAACAACAAATTTTATGTACAACTAACACAGATTCAAAATGTAATGGAAACCCTTCCAATATGAATTCTGTTTGAAAAAGTACATTTTGATTTCTAAGGTTTTTAAAACATAAATCTAAACATTATCCAGGGTGTACGCTCTAGGGAATATGAGTCTCAAATATATCTCTCTGGAACTTTTATCTTTTTTTGGAGAATAATCAAGAGTTTTCCTTCTTAGTAGAAAAAAATTGCAGAGGTGTAGCTTGGTATAAATTTCCTGATCCAAACAAATCTTTTGCTTTTTATGAGTTGATATGTTGGCTGAAATATGTTACACAGAAAGATATATGCCCCAGTAATATATGGTCTTCTCATCCGTGTGGTTGCTGCCTTTGAAATACTCAAGCGTGCCACGCTGGCCACATCAGGCACGTGGCTGCTGTGCACACACAGATTAATGTGCACATGGACGGCAGTGCTGACAGCAGCCATCTCAACCATCCCAACACTCTCTGGGCAGGTTGGAAACCCCTACAAACACCTACAAGGGCAACTCCCTTTCAGCAAGGACAGGTGTTAGTGATTTGCTCTCATATCTTTGTGAAATGCTAAATTTGTGGTAGATAAATTTTCATTATAAACCTACCGATTGACTTTCCTGTGGGATGTACTGACAAGCATGTAGTTGAGACACCTGGATGGCCTTATCATCCCCTTTAACATTTTCTCAGTTGACATAGTATTTAAGGGTATCAGCTGAGGCTGCCCAAGGTTTCCTACCCTAGCAGAGATATCCTTTGCTTGGTCATTTTTGGCTGCCTCAGATCTGTTGCATGGGCTGTAACAAATGGCCTCGAACTTGTGCTTCTCTCTTGCCAGGAACCCCAGAACAAAGACTGTTTTGTAAGGTTTTATATATCTAGCTTCATTGAATTATATGTTTTAATACCTTTATCAGGAGCGTATCATTTCTTTTTACTTCTAAAGTCTGTTCCTTGTCCTTCCCAGAATGAATCAATTTTTTCTCTCCTACTTTGCAAACTGTCTCTTGTGAGGAAATTGTGAATGGTGAATGTTTAGCAGACTTCTTGCATGGAAAAAAAAGTTAAAAAAAAAAAAAAAAAAAAAAAAAAAAAAAAAAAAAAAAAAGATAGTAAATAAATTAAAATATGTCTTTGAGATTGTGCTTCGTGAAGTGTTTTGCCCTGTATTTCATACAGCAATACTGAAGTTTGCTGGTCTGCAGTGATCCCAGTGATGCTGAGGTTGCAGTGAGTTGTGGTCCCTTGTCATGCTAGGGAAACCCCAGAATTACAAGTGTCCATCACAGCTTTTTTATTCCATCTAAGATTTTGCTGAACTGCATCTGTCACACTTGGCCTTCAGAAGTTTATTTTGGAGGGGAAGTGAGTTTTAGGAAACGCTTGTAGCTATCACTGAAAAATAAATGAGAAAAATCCCAAACCCTTCTGCATCATTTAAAGTAACTATTGTTTTCTCTGAAGTTTACCTTGATTCAAATTTACCGTCTTTCACAAAATTTTATTTTTATTTGAACAGAATGTGCAGGTCATCTCTGCTATACCATGTGCATCTCTACTGCTGAACAGATGCCTCATACGAAGAAATGCATACTAGAAGGGTTCAAGTTAACGAAAAGGATGCAGGAAAAAGAGACAGAGTAGCCCCGTGATTAATAGCTTGGGGTGAAGTAGCATGAACTCCAGTATCCCAATTCCCTATCCTTGCCCACATTCACTGGTTCATGCTGCCCCCTGCGTCAAGAGCATGTTTTAGCACCAACTGCTGCTTCACATTGGGGAAATGCTTTGTCAACAGCCTCATGTGGATCCCTCTGAGCTGGCACAGACACAGTTCTGCAAAACAGTGACTGTCCTGCCCGATTTCCCCGATTTCTGCTCTGTGTGCCCTGCTCAGCTCTGCTTTACACAATCTCCACAACCCCTGCAGAGAGCTCTGTTGTCCCCAAGACAAACTAGTTCCACTCAGTTTTGGGGTACTTGTGTCCAAAATGCTGTGTTACCTGCATCTTGAGCTACCAGTATTTTGGAAGGATGGTTCACAAATATTTTGAGTACTCACTCATGCCTGCTTAGTGTTCACTTGTGGAGAGGAAGAGGGTCTCTTTTTAAATCTGTAGTGCAAATGAGCTGAAACATTGGCAGCTGTGATTGCTTGAACAACTTTGGGAGCACTGAGATCAACCCAGAGGAGTTCCCTGGTGTTTGGGGGTGACGAGAGCTCCCAGCCTTGTAGCTTCCCCTTGACAAGATCTGGTTCTAGCAGAAGGCAGAAATAGTGCCCATCCTGCCTGCATCCCTTCTGCCTCCACCTGCCTGCGCATGGCCGTGCAAAAGGAGCCAGTGTTGATGCTCTGGGGAAATATAGGAGGACCGCTCCAACTTACAAAACTGAAGTTCTCTGTCAGGCTAGTTTTGAATCATACAGGTTCCTTGCTGCTCACTTATATTTTTTTTTCCTTTTCAAATATTTATATCAGAAATAGGAAATTCAGAATGCCATTCATTGTGAATGAAATTATGAAGGTACTGGAACTAGCTCTCATATCATCGTTGTGTATGTCAGGACTAAGGCTGGTTTAATACTAACCAGCCTCAGACACAGCATGCACTTCTGAACTGGTCCTTGCTCTCATGCATAGTCTATTTTCAAACACTGCTTCTCTCACACCTGTCCAGGTCCCACAGAAAGACTGGAAGTCGTGTACTTCTCTTGTTTAAAAGCTGTAGTTCAGTTTGCTAATGCTCTATTTGAGAACTCAAAACTCTTTTTCTTTCCTTTCAGTTCTTTCCATCAGACTCCTGGAAAAAGTCTAGCTGCTTCCAGCTTTTATTTTAGTTATTGTAACATTAGCAGTGGCATAAATACATGGAGAGTTATTTTAGCTTTTGGAAAAGGATTGAAATGTGACTCTAGTAAACCTGAATCTGAAGACAGACTTGGTTTCATATTGTTTTCTCTTAATAGCTTTCCAAGCAGCCACTAAGTGAAACTACTGCATATTGAGCCTGCTGTAATACGAGGCTCATTGGGTAAAATAACATTAGTCTGTGCTACTTAAACACACTCTGGAAGGCTTAAGGAGGAGAGGAAGGGAAAATATTTGAGGAGATCAACTGGATGTGGTCAAATGCAAGTAACATCACCTGAGAAGGATTAGAATTTGCCAAAGCTTGACCTGAACGAAGACCTCCATTTAGAGCTTGTGTTCCTACTAGATCAGCTGTGGTAGTTTTTCCATGCACCGTTTTCTACCAGAAGTCACATAGTGAAAGAGTCCAGTGATTTACTTGGCTTCTGTGTCTCAGCTGCAGTAAAGTGTTTTTTTTTTTTTCCTTAAAAAAAAAAAAAAAAAAAGGAAAAAAAATCCTAGTTTAACATTCCTTCTCCTTATTAGCTGCAGCTGCCTTTTCTAATTATTGAAGTCTTAACATATTTTTTCTTCTACTCTGTTGCTTTTATCCTCCCCAAGAGCTTAGTGTCCTCACTCTAGCTGATAAACAGCTACACGTGTAGCAGCTACCCTTAGATGTGGAGATCTTCTAGAAGATGTGTGCACTGACACTTCAAAATTCGGGGGAAACCCCCCTGGAGTGTTAGGAGCAGGGCTACTCTCTGCGTTTTTTTGATTGTTTGCTTTTTTTTTTTTTTTTTTTTTTTTCTTTTTTGCTAGTCTTGAGGAGTTAGCAAACACAGCCTTATTCTAAATAACAGGCTGATTTTTGACAATTTCTGAAAATCATTTATTCTGCTGTTTTACCATTGCCCCCTGGAAGTACTCAGAACATTTTCCTGTGCATCTCTCTGAACTGAGAGTTATTCCTATATATGTAGAAAGAGGGTCCCAGGGATATTTAAAGGCTTGGGTTCCTCTGTAAGGTAAGAGAAGCCTGGGGATGTTTAGTACCTCTCAAAAATCACATCTCAAGACATTCTTTACTCTCCTCTTGTAGTAACAATGTAAAGATGTGCTACTGTATGCAATAATTTCTTTTGTTTGGGCATGCTTAGCTAGGGAGAAGGCTGGTTAGCTGAATTTTCTTGATACCATTCAAGTATGTCCTAGAGCTTTGCCTGTGCTGTTTGATGTTCCTCTTTACAGCTTTACTTTAAACTCTCTGCAGAGATTGCGGTTTCGTGGTAAGAGCATGAAATCTGAATCCAAGGTGTGTGCTTTGCTCGCTAGCAGAGCTGATCACTATGGTTAAATGTCAGATTCTTCTAGCTCGTAATGCTGGATTCCTCGTGTGTGTCTGTAGTTCTCTCTCCCCTCACTCCCCGTGACTACAGGGGCTCTGGCTATGAGACTCAGAGCCTGATCTTGTCCCCATCACCTCCCTCCTCAGCAGATGTTGAATATTTGAACTTAAATAGGAACTACAAGTCTCCTCCGTATGTCAACCGAACTGGCTTTTCATGTCCGTGCCTCAGGTCCTGGAGTGCAGGGAGTACTAATTTATTACAGTGCGATTTACCCATGAAAATCCCTGATAAAAATTAAAGACTCTGAAGTGTTGTTCTCTCTGGAGAATTAGACAGGGCTTATGAAGACAAGCAAGTGCATATACGGGTTTCCTGCCTCCCTAGTTTTATACTTTGATTGGTCTAACATCTCCCTGAAGAGCACTGCATTCATAGCAGTGATCCAAGAGATTTAGAAGATGTTTACTACATGTATGTGATATCTCCTGCCTTCTCATGTTCGTCAGAGGTGAGGCAGCAAGACATGTATGACTATGATATGTAGAAAACACTGCAATTTCTTCATTACAGGCTATATGTCAGAATGATTTTTTTAACGCTGTTTTTCTCCTGACATACTTCACTAACTTTCAGGCACAAAGGATGGAGCTCCTCAAATGCAAGTAGCTATTTGTTGTGGACTCAACTGATCTCTCTTAAGAACAGTTATAGACATAAAAACTCCAAACTGTGTTTTATTCCATAAAAAAAAAAAAAACAGAACAGCTGTATGATGATTTTGAAAATGACAAGATGCCCCAGGCATCTCGAACTTGGTTTATAAATTCAAGGTGTTTCAAAGATGCTTGTATTTAGAGATACTTAGTTGAACACTTTACTGTTTTTTACTGTAACTTATCTGGAAATGGAAACAGATTTAAAATTCAAGGAGTTTTCAAAATGAAGAAATGTTTTTCTTATCAAGCATATTTGTCTTTACCTCCACAGAGCTGCCTGTGTCCTTCCGTTAATTCTAGAATGTTATTCACATTACAGACCTTATCTTTGTAATACGAGCCAAGTGGCTTTTAGCTTTTTAAATGGAGATATGACTTGTCAGTTTTTAAGATCATATTTGCATTTCTACAGAATTACCAAAAAAATCAGTAGCCCTTTGCCAAATACTTATTTTAATATCTGCTTGAAATGTGCTAAATCCTAAGCACCAAGGTAGCAGAGGTAAATATAATACATTACTTGTATTCTCTTTCTTATGATGAAATTATCATTTGCATTTTTTTAAAAAAAAAAAGCCATTAAGTTTCATTCTTTATGGATGCAGGGCAGTCTGTTGTGAGTTAAGTGGATCTGAAATACAGAAGCTTCTTTGAATGCCATTTTCTGATGGTATCCTTCAAGATGAGAAGAAAAATCTATACGTATCTGAAAACGAAATGAGCTCCGTCTGTTCTAGCTCAAGATTTCTAAGCCAAGTCTAGCCCTTCATCATTGTATGATGTCTCAAACTGATGCCTTGGGCTGACAACAGAGAGGATGACAGAAGTTTGGAGGATGTTTTGAACGTGCTAAGTACATGCAGGATGTAAAGCACAGTCATGTTGGGACTGAATTAAAGTGAATTCCTGGAGCCCAGTGTATATCTGTGTATTGTGGAGATAGTCAGAGTTTGAGTTCTCCTTTTGATACATTTTCTTGTAGTACCGAAAAGCTACATAGATGCATATATTTCCATATACGAATGTATCAGTCTGTTTTCTTCCCTATGTTAGGCTCAGTGGTTAGAAACACCTGTTCTGCTCTTCTTGATCCTTTTGCCCTTCTCATGGCTTTGCGCCACATTCTGGTGTTCATATGCAGCTTTTGCATCATTTTTAACACTGTTCTTTCACACACTTTCTTTTTTTTTCATGTTTCTGCAACTTTTCTTGACTGTGAATCTTTCATTTTCTGAGTTTATTGCTGAAACTATGCTCCATGTTTATGGGAAGTAACACTTTCTTCTTGTCTTCCCACCTCCAAAAAACTGTCTTTATTGAAAAAAAGCTTTACTAGCTCTTTTTTGTTGTTGTTTTGTAAGAAATCTTTGTAGGAAGTTTTGAAATCTTTTAAAACTTTGCATTTTTAGACTTTTTTTTTTTTTAATCTCTCTAGCTATCGATATTTTTCCGCAATGACTATCTTAGACTTTTCAAAAGACCTAGAACAGGATGACTGCAATGATGAGGAACTGTCTCATTTCCTGACTCCCAGCCTGTGAGACCTTAGTGATGGTGTCCAGTCCTCCTCCTGCCTCCACCTTTCTTCATCTGGGAAAAGTAACAGCACTACAGTGGTACACGTATCTTAGAAATAAGTTCAGTTCTGTTACCTAGTTCTCTCTGTTTCTACTTGTGCTCTGTTACATATGTGTTTTTTGTTGTTGTTCTAATATTTATAATTTGGAAGTAATGTACCTTAGTGTTCATTATTTTCAGCTTTTAGGGCCTTTCATCCAACATGCACTTTGCAAGCTTCCTTCGTGGGTGTCAGTGGCCAGCCACATGATGGCCAAACCCATGTCCTTGGGCTTTGGACTTGAGAGTCCTTTTGATGTGTAAATTCATCTGTAGGTTCGGTTCTTGAGACAAAGTTGTAAGGAGAATTGTGTCCTTGCCAAGCGAATGGCACGTCTTCTGTTGATGTGAGTGGAATGAGAGCATCGCCACTGGGTCACTAGTATTTGTGAAAGGTTGTGGCAGCTGGATTAGATGTGTCTGTGAACAGGCTTTACTTGCAATCATTTTCATAGGTTCTAGTAGGACTGTGTCTGTTACTCGTTTGCACAGCACTTTGCATGTGTATGTAGATTATAATGAAGCCTTGGATACTTTAGAGGTAGCTGAGGTGAGCTGAAAAATAGGCTGTATCTAGTGCAGAACCAAGCTTGTTACCAGCACTCAATAAAAATGAAAAAAGGATTTCCTTTAAGTTTCTGAATTTTATTTACTTCTCCTGTCAGCACAAGTCTTAGCATGTAAAATCTTTTGAGCACGAATGAGACTTCATAAAAACGCTCTTGTTAGAATTATTTCAGATTTGGCAATAAATGAACTCTTTCCAGTCTCATAGCAGATAGCAACTGCTTCATATTTTGTTAGAACACTTTGGCTCCTGACATGAACCTTAGACCCATTAATCCTGTAATATAGTGAATAGGATTGGAAAAATACAGGATGTAAATATGTTCTTCATTATACTCTTTAATACCAACCAGATATATAGTGTGCATTCTAGAACATGGTAGTCAGAATGTACTAAGCAACTAGCAAATTGTTGACAAGGCTCATCTGCTATTCATTTATTCTTGGGTTAAGAGCAAAAAAACTCTTAAGAAATGTCAACTGTTTAATGTTATACATTGATGCCTATCACATCTTGCTCAATGTGCCTTAAATAGGTAGGGCCAGTGGCTTTATTACCTTCAGCTCAGTATTGAGCACTGAAAGCGGAAACAGGGCAGGATTCTCCAGGAGGCCCTCCTGGAGAGAAAGACTGCTCCATATTGGGAATGGTTGCATCGGACAGTGAGGATAGAAACAAAAAAAGACTTCTATTCAGTGAAGTAGTAAGTACTTACAAGCCCTTCTGTTTTACCATGATATTTTAATTTGGGACTGGATATTCTTCAAACGTTTAATGGGCCAGTTTCTCAGATCATTTGAGAAATAGGAAAGAATGACTTCCTACTTATACATGTAGCATGTGCTACAAGTTGCTTAGCGGTGGTGATCTCTGCAGTTTTGATAAATTGGTTACACGTTCAAAGAAATATGCTGCTTTGAAATGCTGCTTGGTTTATTAACTCAGAATTGAGAAATCTGGATTAAAATCCAGACTTGTTGGTATTTTGCATGTACATTGCTTTTAATCCTGTAAGTGCTTGCATCTAAAATAAACGAATGTCAATTTATGTGGAGTCGCATATTACATGTGTTTTCAGATCATACTTCCTTGAATCATTAGACTCTGAACTGGAAGTTATACTCTGGCCAAGACTAAATTGTGTGTATTTAACTGCAGCTCATATTATTAACTGTGAGGAAACTCTTGCAGAAAGGAAACATGAAGGCCATTGTCTTGAGTACAGTTTTCATTTTCCCATGCAGTATTTTCCTTTTGCATCACTACTAGCACGCAGGGCTCTAGGCTGCTTCTTGAAATTCGTCAAAGGCAAAATATTGATCGAAGTTCTTCATTATTTGTGATGGTTCAAAACTCCTGGTAGTCTTCATTTCCAGGAATGAACAGTTGTGTGTGCTGAGTTTCATGTTGTTTCTACTGAAAACTGTCATTTTTTTTAAGTTCTCCTCTGTCTCCCATAGTCTGTCCTGCAGATATTGCGCTACGTTGTCTTCCAGAATAGACAGACTGTCAGTATATTTGTGTAAGTGAAAAGACATCTCCTTTAGAAATGGAGGTTGTGGGATTCTTTTGGGACCACCTAATTAATGCCTTATTGCTTATGTAATGAATGATGCTGCAAAATTCTGGTGTTGCCACCATATCACTATTTTCCCCCACCTTAGAAGACAGGATATCAGAAATATCAGAACCTCATAAGAAGTTATGTTCCACTTCACTAGCAACTGAGCAGTAAAAGATGCAGTAGAAAGATGCAGTAGAAAAAAAAATGCAGCCTTACTTTCTAGTTAACACAAATCTCAGCTCTTTTCTTTATGACTGAGAGCAGGATGCTTCCACTGTACCACATGAGTGCACTCTCACTTGGGGAAACAAGTAAAGGATCCAACGGATTTGGTGAAGAAAAATTAAGGAGTTTTCCAGTCTTAAACAAACAAAAAAAACCCAAACAACACAACTTTTCATGAATAGCAGACAAGTTTCATAGAAAGTATCTTTTAGTACAGAGAAAGAAAACTGCTGAACAAGATGTCAGTGAGGAAGTTTACAACCAGTCTTAGAAAACAGCATCTAATTAATTGGCCCGGGCTTTTGGGGTGCAGTTTTTATTAGGTCTGACCAGAGTGCGCTGTGATCTCTTCTGAATGAGCCTGCCTGGAAATATGCTAACAGCCTGCGCACAGATTTGGCGAACATTCCTGCATTTGAAGTGGTTTAGCAAAATTCATTTATCCATTAAATCAAGAACTGTGTTTAGGCTGCAGGACCTGATGGCCCACATAATGTGCACCGGGCTCCTAGCAGTCATATGTAAACTGTCTAATCACTCTCAGCTGTGTTATAACAAATAATTGGAAACTTAATATCTAGCAGTACTGGTACCTGTATCTGTCACAGTAGTAGACTTTCCTCTTGCCGTTCCTTTAAAAAAAAAAAAAAAGAAATCCCCCGATGTTTAGACTTTTTTTCCCCCGCTACTGTTAAAAACTTCTGTTACACTTTGGCTGCCTGTTGTCTGTTGCACTGTTTTCTTTGAATAGAAGCCAGTCTTTTTTTCTTTTCTTTTTTTTTTTTTTTTCCTTCTTTTTTGTAAATACTTTGTCATTTGAACAACTGTCAGAAGAGAGAGATGCATGCGTGTGTTGAGACAATGATGATTTTAACAGGTTGCCGATGCACCAAAGACCACTCCAGAAACCCCTGGCTATAGATTCCTGTGCTGTGAACTGCTCATTTGGAATCCTAGGGCTTTGCACAGTGGCCAACTCTGGGTGCCTTGTCCACCGTGTAGCTTTTTGTACTGGTTAAAATAACAGCAAACGCTTTTGTGGTAGCATTTCTCTGTGCTCATTTTGCGTGGGTCTAAATGTGTGCGTGGGATGCAACAGCAATGAAAAATCATGCCCTGTGTACTGCAGAAAGATTGTTTCTGCTTTTGTAATGTTATCTGATCTATTGGAATTTTCCAGATATTCAATTGAGGAACCTAGATCTGCTGAAATGTATTACAAGAACTGGGAGAGTAGCCTGAAGGTAGGATTGTGGTGGGGAGATAATGTAGCTTTTAAAAAACGTATTTAAAAAAAAACAAGGCACGTTTTTATGTGAGAATTTGAGACTAGATGAAGCAAAATTATAATGTGAAAAGTATCATTACACACACTTTCATTTTAACTCAAATCTGAAACTTGCAGCAGTAATGAGAAATCTGTCTTTTTTTCCTAAACGGCTCCATCTGAGCAGATGTTACAATTTCGGTGTTCTATAGTGAGCCATGTAATTAGCTTGATTGCTCTGCAAAGAATCCAGCAAATCAAGAGCATAAAGAGGACAGTGACTCATGTGAGAACATTTGCTGTCTGCTGTAGTTTGATTGTTAATTCTTGGTTGTGTGACTACTCTAGGAAGTATTCAAGGCTTTAAAATTATGGAATAGAGATAAAGTATAGGAGCTGATTTTCAAAGTGAAGTCGCTTTCTTAGGCTCATGAGCAGATCATCTCTCTTCTTGTTCGGAATAAAGCCAGCAGGATCAAAGTAGGAAGGAAAAACCTGCAGATGGTGGTGCTGCTAAACTGCAGACGACAGTCTGTTTAATTGACCATTTAAATGGGAACCTTACATTCACCTTCGTGTGACTGCAGCTTTATTTTTCATATTTAGCAGGTGCTTTGACTGCCAAAATCTTCCACCAAATGATCATCTCATTCCCAACTGAACCAAGCCCAATATTTGCATGATAATGGGCTCAGTGAGAATTGCTCAAAAAAAGAGTGACTTCTGCTCAAAAATGCACCTTGTGTATTCTCATTTTAATGCCCACATAATCTGTGGGCAGGAGTCTGGGCTACAGGGAGACCAAACTGTCCTAGAGCTGCATTTGCTTTGCCAGAAGAGCCGCTTGAACCTTGAACGCCCACCTGGGCCCTTGCTGCTGGGACCTTTCTTTGTGGCCCTGACCTTGAAGTAACATATATGTAAAGAGTCCTGTAAATACATGCCGCACATACTGAACTCCATCAGGTTCAGGAACCACATCCAAGGCTGAGACCTATATTCTTAAATTAGGAAGTCCAAAAGAGAGGATGGTAGGGAGTGACCGCGGTGATGTAACTAGGGTGAATGTAGCACTGTGGAAGCAATAGTGAAGAAGGCAGTTCTTATTATGGAAGAGTGATCGGTTGAGCTGATTGATTTCATGTGTGGGTCAGATTCTTTTTACAAATATTTTTGTATAGAATTAAATGTAAATTCTTTACTTAGGATTATTGTGGTTGAGTATGTTTATGCTGGGGGACCAGAGGATAGGAATGGATATATAAAAACAGACAAACTTTTCAGAGTTTGAGGATATTTATAAAAGAAGCACTTCTTAATTGATTTTAACAGCAGCTAAAATGTGTGTCCCTGACTTAACTGGTGTCAAAGTTACTTGTTTTGCATCAAATTAATCTTATGTTGCAGCTAACTATAACAAATACTGTTCCTGACATTGTTTTATTTTATAGGTGCTGATGACAGAGTCTGTGCATCTTATAAATTGTATGCAATGTGTAGAACTCTTATTAATTGGTGGTGGAAGTTACAATCCATATTTTAAATAAGTAGCATAATACAGCCATTCAGAATTACACCACAAGAAAGAGAGGCCTTTAATGGGCTCCATATGGATGCTTTTAGAACTGGTTGAGTAAAACTTTGCTACACCACATAATGGTAAACCATCAGCGCTATAATGTCTTTGGGGTCTTTTAAGAACCTTCTTTATAGACACTCTTCTGACAGAGATTAATTCATTAATGGATTCAAGCCAGCAGTGTTATGGTTTATACTGTTACAGTAAACAGGCGTCAATGCTGCTTGCATTGTTCCTTTAAATCCCTGGAAACTGAAATGCAATATCCCCCTTCTTTTAAAGAAAGCTCATTTTGCACAAGCCATTTTTCAAATACAATATCACTTGCATTTTAATATAATTGTTTCCAAACATAGCTGAGCCTCTAACTGTCTCTCTTAGATGACGGTAAGTATATATATATATATTGGAAAACTTATGGATATATGGTGCTGTCTTCCTGCATCAATTATTATTTATTGGTCTATTTATACAGAAACATTAAAATCTAGTTCTCAATTGTCCCTGGGCTAAGCATTTAAATGAATTTTGTTCATAATTTTAAAGAAACTAATATTTAGCTACTGATGCCCATACCATGGCAGGATTGGGCTCCTTGCATCCTGCTTGTCCTACTGAGCTTTTTTATAGGAAAAATCACATCTGGATTCTGTATCTACGTTAGAGATGAATGTATAGGGAAGCTGGTGTGACCCCCTCGTCCCTTCCGCCAGGCGAGCGGGGCTGGTGAGTAACTCCCCTATGCACGTTCCCCTCTGCAACGTGGCTGCTCCCCCGGCCCGGCCTCGCTGCCTCGGGCGCCGTGCGAACCGACGCTGCAGCAGCCACGAGAGGTGCACCGGGCTATTGCTGGAGCCCCGACGCTGCCGTCCTCAACCATCTGTTCCCTCGCAGAAACGAACCACTAATGAGAGAAGCATGTTCTGGTGGAAAACAAAGGCCGTGACTCTGCTGAAAGGGCACACGCAGGAATCTGCTCCTCCAGCTTTTCATTATGTGTCTTCAAACTGCTTATGCGTCTCGGAGGAGGGTGTGTGAATGCCACGTGTGAGCAGGAGCGTGGAAGGGAGCTACCCAGCAATGTGACGCTCTCCCTGGCTGCTGTCTAGGGTTCCAAATGAATATTTTACAAATAAAAGGGGTATAAAATGGTCTTTTCAGAGACTTTGGGGAAGAACTAACATCATAATCTTTTTATTACTCTTTAATCAGTGTTTTCATATTGAATTATTCGTTCAGTCATCTGCTTAGATTTCCTTTTTTTTTTTTTTTTTTTTTTTTTTTTAAGGTAGGCTGATTCCAAGTGGAGCTAGATTTTTTTCCCCTTATTTATTTGTTTTTTCTTTCTTGACTACTTCAGAGCAGTTTCTTCTCCAGTTCGAAGGACACCAAAACTTCTGGGTGCATGCTCTGTTTCTGTAGTCCACAAGGATGTTCACACTCCATATTGTGGCTATTGCCTGTGCCTAAGGTTCTCTGTTCTCTTAACTCTTTGGAAAAAGAGCATCTACTGCATAACCCTTCTGCACTAATGCCCATAATATGAGATTGCTTTTGCCATCTTACAAGGGCTGGCAAACTAAAGACCCAGTCAAACAGCTTAGAGTAAGTGGGATTAATTTGGACTAGTGCCCGGAGCTTTAAAAGTTGCATCCAACCTGAATCGGTCAAAGGCAGGACCCAAACCAAGAAGCAAACTCAACTGGCAGAAGAGTCTCACTTTCCTCTCCCTTCTACCGTTGCTGACATCTGTGTGGCTTTGGGAACTGGTTCACTGAATGCAACAGGTTTAAAACCAAATATTCTTTCACTGTTTATAGTAACAGTGCCAGCATCCATTTTTTCCTCCTGCAGAAGCAGTGAAGGCACCATGGGCCAATCCACTCAAAAATGGGATCCCACCATTGTCTTAAGATAATAAAGTAACATATTTTCCTTGGTGCTTACTGCAGTTGCTGATACTTCTGTAAAGAAAGGTAGATAAACTTTAAAAAAAAATAGATCTCTGGTCTTTAAAGCAGTTCATGCTGGGCAGACTCTGCACGCTTGGACATTGCTGCTTCATCAGTTCTGTCTATAAGAATTTTTCTTTTCCAAATTGGATTTTTTTTTCTCTGAGAGGAAAACAGGTGACCAATGGGGTTTCTTTATTGCAAAAGTCCAGGAACTGGGTTTGGGAATCCCACTCTCCCAAATCGTAGGTGTTGGCAATAGCAGCCTTTTCTGTGCTTTGCTCTCTGGCATCAGCGTCTTTGTGTTTTTGTTTTGTTTTGTTTCATGGCAACTGGAACTAATTAATTTGCCAGGGCCAGTGTCCACCAATGCATGTCATCGGATTGCTGCTGAAAGGAAGGGAATGATACAACTGTCAGAGAAGGAAGGGAGGGCTCATCTCATCACAGTTTATTTTTAAGTCCATATTTCTGTTTTCTTAAAAGGCTGATAATTAATTAAACGGAGTGGCTCATCAGCCCACATTTGAAAAAGGGGTAGTTCCTCTAGAAGGAAACATCCGTTCGTTATTTCAGATGTCGGTATTTAATACAGGCTCCCAGTTACCTTCTGCACATATGTAATACATTCGATCTTTTTATAAGGCTGTTGGTTACAAATAGCTTTGAAATAACTACCATGCCTTCCAGCTATAAAACCCCATAATAATTATTCGTTATATCACCATCATTTTTATTATGCTAAAAGTGAGTCCTCCGCCGCCCCTCCCACGGCAGGATAACGTTGTTGGAGGGGGCTCGGGCGCCCACCCGAGCTCAGCGCTCGGCACTGGCGCGCCGCTCCAGCATCCTTGGTTTGAGAGCGGCTGGATGGAGTGAGGCAGCCGCTCCGTGAAACGCCAGTAATTGGATTCATGTTTAAATAATGTGTGGGCAAAAAACCCCTTAGCTTCCTAGCTTAATTCTTTTTATTATCTGTATGTAATCTGAGTAGGTTCTAACTAGAAATTCTGTAAGAATTAGGCTAGCTGGCTTTATAGCTATAATTTAGGCATAGTTATACATACCTCTGACAATTCACCACTTCCTGCTACATATTCAAAACATAAAAGACAAGGATGTTGAGACGGTAATTGTTTTTCAGGATGAATTCTGGTTCTGTCTTAATTCCTTCACCCTGATTTTAAAAATATTTCTGCAGCTTGGAACTTTTTATTTGTATTTGTATTTTTTCTTCACATTTTAAGACATTGAACAGAAAAAGCGTATATGTTATAGGTTTTTTTTTTAAAGTCATGTATGCTGTTATAATATCCAGAAGCTTAGAAAATGTTTTAGGCTTTAAAGTGCACTCTTTAAGCTGTTTTAGTTCCAGAGCATCTGATTTAGATACTTGTGCATTCATTTCTTAAATAAAGTGAAAGCATATTGTGTCATACAAGATACTTTTTTTTTTTTCATTATCTGATCCTTATGCATTTGAACTTGGGCTTCTGTGACAAAGACACAGTTGTTTGTCCTCTGATTGAATTTAACAAGAAGCTGGTGTTCTCTAAGTATGTGTGCCTCATTTCCTATAGCGTAGCAGTACAGTAATGCTAAATGCACATATGTACAAAAAAGCATTAAACCCCAGAAAATCCCCTTAAATCTCCAAGCTGGAAATTAAACCACAGAAAGGTAATTGTACTGAAATTTAAGCCAAAAGCAATTTTCTTCTGTGGCTAAGGAGTTTTAAAAATAATAAATAAACTGTGATAAAAGGAGTCTTTAAAGGCAACCTAAAGGAGATGGTATGAATTCATGTGCGTTTAGTGATCCCACTTGCCAGCTGTGTGAACAGCACAAACAGTTTTTCAAACCTATTTTAAAATAGTGCACAAAATGACCCTCTTGCATTACTGCTGCTTCTCTGTTATTTCTGTTAGATATTCAAGTAAGTGATGCACTTTTAAAGCTGTTACCAGAAAAATGATCCTACTGGGAAACACCTGTAAATGCCTCCCTAGGCTACAACTGCCATCCCCTTGCGACACACAGGTCGTTAGAGCAGGGTGTGGGAACGGCATCGAGCAAAAGTCTAGAGGGAGAGGCTTTCCCGTAACTCCAGGCACCTGAGGGCTGGATTCGGCCTCACGCCAGCTCCGCGGGGACCTTCAGCGCACTCGGGTTCTTCCAGGGCCAGCGGAAGGCGCCTGGCCTCTCCGGAGGGCAGGTTGCCGCGTCCCGTGAGGCTGGAGTCAGAGCGCTGCTGTCAGCACGCCAAGGCGAAACTTTAGGTTTACGACAAATATTTTATTTCATACAGCCTCCACGTGTTCTTTCCCATTCTTTATTAACGTATTTTCAAACCTCTGACCTCACAGAACACGTATTGGAGTCAATGTGTCTGGCAGAACTGGGTGTGTGTGAAGATGACATGGTTCCTGTTCATGATATCCCTCATCCCATACCGCTCAACAAGTAGCGCTTTTTTTTTTTTTTTGACAGAAATGTTTGCCGAGTAAAGAGATCTGCCTTCTCTAGTCCTGTTAAAGCTGCTCAGACATGGAAGCATTTCCAGCAGTAGTGCTCATGGAGAGTCTTGCCGTGGTTGGCTGAATTTCAGGCTTTCCTAGAAAGCCCATCAGGATTTTCTGCCAAGGTCTCAGGTCTCTGAATGTTCAATGGTGCTGCCTATATAAATCCGTTATTTTTCCCCCTCTGTTTTTTGCCTGACTTTGCACAGTTACCATTTAGTTTCTTTCTTTTGTTTGCTTGTCTTAAATGTTTATTTTCATATTGGCACTAATTTTTGACTGGCTTCTCTATACCCTTCAATTCTCAAATAAATTTTTTGCATTGTAATTATTGATTTTTGTCACATGGATTGTGGTGGTATGTTTGTTTTACAGTTCCCACAATGTGCTAAATATTTGTTCTTTGTGTTGTCAGAAATATTTATTTAGCGACTCTGAGAGGAAAGGAATTAAAAAAAACAAGATACTTTCTTCCAGCATTAGTAGTCATCACAAAATACAGTGTAGAAAACACAGTTGTTTCAGCAGCCTCTCAAAGCTTAGACCTGGGTAAAGTTTATAGTTTCAATGGGACTCAAGGGAACATGCATTTTCTGCCAACACTAAAAGAACTTGAAAATGTGTTGAAATCTTATATGTATTGTATTTGTTTTGTCTGTGTAGGCAAGTGCTTCTGTGTGGCCCCTGTTTTTCTTGATATTCTCTACAGCTGACCTTTTAGGTGGGTTTTACATCTCCGGTGTTGATCAAAGGGAGTTTGTAAAGTGCTTTTTAAAGATCTTTAAGAGTTGATCTGACTCATGTTTCATGGGTTGAAAGGAATTATTGAAAATATGTTCATCAAATTCTTTTTTTTTTTCTATGTGGATTTATAATTCAGTATCTTGTGTGTTAGGGGTTTTGTTTTGCTTGATTTTTTTATTTTTCCTGTCTTCTGCATAAAAAACTTTTCTTGTGTTATTTATAACTAATTTAAATAAAAAACCCAAAGTTTTCATTTTATGATCTGATTCTTTGTAACTGAGCACATAATTTTCTTGTGTTAAAGCTACTGACCACATGCAGACATGTACACTTGTACACATCTGTAGGTTAGGATAGGATTTTTGTAGGTTAAGATAGGAATTAGATATTTGGCCACATAGCAACTCATTGGATATTTTATTTCATTTGCATTTTTCTTCTTTTTTTTTTTCTCTAAACAAAGGTTTTTATTCTGATTCTACAAATATATTATTAATATTAGATCAGACCAATGAATGCTAGGGAAGGATTAAGGTAGTGTGCTCTGCCACCTGAGTTATCAGGGGGAAAACCTGTGAGTTATCAAGGGGAAAAACAGGATAACTTGTGCTTGTTGTTTGCATGTGAAGTTGAAAGGACAGAATTTCATTTCTGAGACACAACTTGCGTTTTGTCACAACTTGCTTATTTGCTTCCACATATTGATTAGACTCCTCCATCATTTCACTTCAGAAGTTCCTTTTTGGAGTCATTTTCCAAGGAAATTGAAATTTGTACAGATGTAACTTATTTTAAATATCTAGTCAAATGAAACTGGTATCAGGACTGTGGGAAGGAAGAAGTACTAATGCATTTTATGCTATCACTCTGACGATAGTTTTCAGAGAATTGCTTTCTGAGGTGGTATATGATTTCTATAAATATAAGTGAAGGTGAATAGACTTCAATCTCATCTCCCCCCCTTTTTTTTTTGTCCTCCTCTGAGACAGTTCTGTTTTTCTCATTCTGTGCAAATGCTTCATATCATTACTATGTAAATATAGGAGATGTCATAGGAGCAGACTTGAAGCTGTACTATATTAGTAAGCTGATGCTCTTTATGCTCTTTTGTGGTTCATAAAGATTAAGCGTTTTTTTTCCCCCTCAGCTGTAGGCTAGAATAATACATTTTCACACTTTTTGGATTTGGTCGGTAGTTGATGTATCAATTTAGCAAAAAAAAGTCTATTCTCATGTTTTTGAGCCTAATAGAATTGCCAAAGACAATTATACATATTTGGATGAGGTTTTTTACTTTGCATACATCTTTATTTGTAAGTATTGACACAGGATATTTTGAGATTTCTTGTGTTTGCAAGAAGTTGCTGGACAGTTAAATAATTTGAGGGATAGCAGTCGGCATCAGTCTCAGTCAAAGCTGATCTTTTTTTATTTTCATCTTACCAAGCTGTGCTCTTTTCTTTCTATAGAACACTTGTTTGAGAGCAAATCGTGGATCTGTTTAAACACAGAGAGCAAGAGCGCGTGGGTGTTTGTGTGCGTGAACAGCATGATCTGAAATTCTTTCACCTTAAAAAAGACTAGGGGCTCTAAGAATAAGAGTCATCCCTATTCCAGGGGGGCAGAAGAATTTTCCTTTCATGTCTTCACATTGACATGTCTAGTCATGTACATAATTCCACTTTCTGAGGATAGTTTTTTTCTCAAACTCACTTGTATTTCCATATCTAAACTTTCTTACCAGCAGGTAGAGATTGATAAAAACCTGTAATCAGTTTACCCCTATGAAAGATAATGTTTTCAGAGATTTTCAGAAGATTTAACTTCATTTTTCCTATTCTAAACCCACTTCAGAATATCTTGTTGAACTCTACTCACTGGACAGCATGCATGGAAAAAGGCATTTGGGGAGTTTTCTTGAGTTGCAGGAAGCTTTTTGGAAAAGCTGATGAGGGGGTAGGTGTTATAGCTGCCCAGAAGGAATCCAGTAATATTTGCTGTGCGCTGGAATTCCCTGTCTTCCCAGCTGAGCAAAAGGGCTCTGCAATGTTCTCCACAGGCATAAAACCCATCTGAGACTTTTCCAAGCCCCTGTGAAAAGTGCACAGGGGGGTTGGACTAGATGATCTCTAAAGGTCCCTTCCAATCTTAATGATTCTATGATTCATGTACACCGGAGCAAAAGTTCTTACAGCTAAGGGAAAGATTTGGGATTAGCACAATTAGGAATCTTCATTTCCTAATTTCAGCAGTTCTATATACATTTTGAAAAGCTTTTATTTGGTCTTCTATTTTGTAGTCTTTGTAGGTAACATTTAACAGGAGATCTGAGGGATAGGTTTTTATTTAGGATAACGTTGTCTAGCCATAATTACTGTGTATGTGAACTGGAAGTCAGGTTTGGTTTTCTTTTTGGGAGGCAGCAAAAACAAGCCCGGGACAACCTTAAGCCGTGCAGGGGGCAGCTGCCTCTCTCCTCCCTCCCCCTGATAAACAGCAGTCGCAGTTGGGTGAACTCTTCCTTCATCCCCCTCTGAGCACAACTGCAGCCGTCAGGTTTCAGCAAGGGAAGTTGCAGGGGTGGCAGATGCTCCCCGCACAGCTGTGTGTGGAAGGAGCCCACTGGTGTTGGGTGGTTAGGCAGCTATTTCTGCTTCCTCCAGGGAAAAGGGGCTGAGCCAGACTTGTTAGCTGCCAAATGGATCCTGTTAGCCAGTCTGTGCCAAGGGCATGCAGAGCTGGCATCACCCAGGAGGTAAGCAGGGAGCTGTACATTGCTAGAATCTAGAAGAAATGTAAAACATCCTTTAATTGATTGGATTTTGTTGTGTGCAGAGCTTATCCAGGAATCAGCTGTCAGTTCTCCACCTGTAACTGAGATGTCAGGGACATAAAACCAGCCAGCACTGTGAACCAGCATATTAATAAACTTCTTTTCTAACTTAACCTTAGTATTTGTTTTCTCTTCTCCGTCCCGGAGAAGCTGTGTTATGAATGCTCTTCTCCCGCACACCACCGTCTCCAATAATCTTTCCTTGAGGGATGAGGAAGGGGCCTGGCATCAGGCACGCACACACAAGCATAAGGTCCCACAGTCACAAAAGCAGTGTGCCTTTCTGTAGCCAGCAGGACTGATGGAAGTGGGAAGGCACGGTTAAAATATCGGCAAAAAAGGATCCCCAAGTACAGAAGCCAAATTCATAACTTGCAGTCTTTCTAACAGCCAGGCTTTGCAGAACCAAGCGAAAGGAACAGAGAGGAGGGGTAGGAGAAGATAGTGAGAATCTTACTGCTCAATCCTAAGCATGAATTTCAGCATAAAGAGTTTCTTTGTTGAATTCTAGCCTATTCCTACATTTGTCCTTTTCATTGTTAACGTGCATCTTACATAGTAAAGATCTAAAGTATTTGAGTCAAACATATCCTGACCTAACGATAGGTTGATAAACGAAGGGGAACAGCATCAAAATGGTGCAAATGTCATGGATTTCCCTTTTGAAGCTTTTCTCATCTATATTCCCTTGTACCCATTTTTTTTTTCCATAAAGCCCTGCTTTGCTTGCTAACCTCTTTTCAACCTTGTTGGTATTGGGTTGTTGGGTTGCTCCCAGGTGCATTCACACCAGTCTAGCTCCTGGTCTTCTCCAGCAAAAAGCTGATGCAGCTGCTTCTGCACTGCAGAACACATTTAATCAGACACTTGGGTCCATAACTATTTGAGCTTCTCCATGTAATCCATACCCAAGCAAAGAACGGGAGCCTTTCACAGGAGGACCCTGTGACACTGGCTGGCACTTCCACTGCAGGGAGAAGAAAAGAAAAAGGGCATGGCGATAGTACCAAGGTTTTTTTTTGTGGGCTGGTTTAATGCCAGAGAGATGTTGAACTTGTTCCAGCAACAAACCCTAGTGGTAGCAAGGGTTTCTGTATGAACAAAGCTATGACAAGAAACAATTTTTTTGTTTAAAAAGAAATGGGAAGGGAAATATTTGATCAGCATCAGCTGGATGTTCCCAACACTTGGGCATACCTTGTGTCAAGCAAGGGACTTCTTGCTGCCCAGACAGCTATTTATGGTGAAGAGAACTGTCACCAAAGCCACCATCTCTTTATCTGACAGCCCTTCTGAGCCTTGTTCTGGTGCAGACTTGCAAGAGAAACTGAGGAGAACATATTTGGACTGATTTTGTTTGTGGGTGTGTGTGTATATGTATATATACACAGAACTTACATATATGTGTGTGTGTGTGTATATATATGTATATATGTATATATATATATAAATTAAAACAAGCCTTTCTTTCTCTCTTAATCATGACATCCTGAAATCCCCAACCACTTCCCCCTCAGTAAATAAGTATTGTTCTGCTTTGGAATATGATTAAGTTCTACCTTTAGTTAAGGTGTATGCCTCCAAAATTTTTAGATGTCCGCATTCTTGAAAATAGTAAATAAATGTAATATTCCAAGCAGTAATATTCCATTGCTGATTAGAAAGGACTATGGTGCAATTTGTAGCTCAAAGTTTGTTTTCTAAGTGATATAACTCTGCAGAATCTATGTTCAGTTTTACAGCCGTGCAATGCTGTGCAGAATTTGTTCTTATACCTTCACTGATATTTGGAGGCAAAGCACGTGTCACTAGTTGGCCTATCTAATTCATGTGCTTCATGGTCCAGGCGTGATATGCCCTCTGTACTGCTTAACAAAACTGTTTAACCTATAAATTGTTTATTAATTCAGTATATCAAGCAGTATTGTCGTAGTAGCAAATAAACCCCAAATAAACCCCAAATCCCACTACCTGTAATCACCAAAATATATTACCAAAAGGTGAGGGCAAGGTTTTAACCCTTTTATAGTCATTCATGCACTCAAAATGCACTTATTTTTCCTGAATATGTTTAAGGTCAAGGTAAACTTGAGTTTCAGTTTAGTACTTTGAGTACTTTGACTTGTATAAATTGTTTTCTTGGTGCCTGAAATCCTGCCTGCTCACACAAACTCCTTAGTAAAAAGGGATCTGGCTGCAATTTTGTTGCCAAATGCATTTAGAAAGTCCATTACAAGTGATAAATAATGGTCTAAAGTTCATTGGTCTAGGCCAAATCCACACACAATATATGTGTTTTGTTCCAAAATTAATTCAGTAAACTGGGGAACAGGGAGAAGGAGAAGGGCGATATCATCATTTAGCAATATCAAAATATCTATTTTTCATGATAAAATTATTAGTATTTTAAAGCAATTTCATCTTTTGGAAAGAAACCATGCTCTCTATAATTACTGGCAATAAAACTAAGTAAAGGATGTAAGACCTATAAAGGTTATAGTTGAAGGAATCTTTAATTAAGGCTGGCAAGACTGTTTCCTTAGGAAACAGGGAGTTCAAACAGTTTTTAAAAGGAGGTGGCAATTATTTTTCCCACTGAGCTTCTATGTGTTGATAA
Source organism: Nothocercus julius (assembly GCA_013398735.1). Classification (NCBI taxonomy): domain Eukaryota; kingdom Metazoa; phylum Chordata; class Aves; order Tinamiformes; family Tinamidae; genus Nothocercus; species Nothocercus julius. The sequence continues at coordinate 12,486,494 of VZSV01000007.1, read as the reverse complement.
ATATACATTCTCCAGTCTTGAGCCAGTAAGTTAAGCAGTAAATCATAATTAACTTCTTAATTAGTGTTTCCCAACATACTATTTTATTTCAAAAAGTTTTTTTTCTAGTACAATTTCTTCTGATTTTGAATCAAAAACCTTGTATTTTAAATCTTATCTGCTGTTGAGCAAAAAAGAGAGGTATAGAACAAAGTCAAATTTAAAGAATCCTATTAAAAACTAGATTAGTTCTGAAATACTTCACTGTGCATGTATTGCTTTTAAAATTACTACATATGTGGATTTTGAGGTGGAGATCTGCAAAGGCGCTCCCTGGTTGCCTTCCAGGGAAGTCAGGAAGGCTCTCACTTGCTTTTCCAGGGTATTCACAGTCCATAGAGGTGTCGGCTGCCCCGGGATCTCTCTGGGCAAGGTGGGAAGGAGTCATAGAACCACGGAACTGTAGAATCATTAAGGTTGGAAGGGACCTCTAGAGATCATCCAGTCCAACCCCCCTGCACACGCAGGGTCACCTACAGCAGGTGGCTCAGGACTGCGTCCAAGCGGGTTTGAAGATCTCCAGAGAAGGAGATTCCACAGCCTCTCTGGGCAGCCTGTGCCAGGGCTCTGTCACCCTCACTGGCAAGAAATTTTCCCTTAAGTTCCTGTGGAACTTTTGGTGCTTCAGTTTGTGGCCGTTTCCTCTAGTTCTATCAGTGGCCACCGCTGAGAAGAGGCCGGCCCCATCCTCCTCACTGCCTCCCTTGAGGGATTTATAGACACTGAGTCCGACCAGTGGGTCCTGCTTCCAGTCATCCGCAGCTCCCCTTTAGTTGCTCGGCATTACGGAAGGGACTGGAACCCCTGGGAAGTCCTGGGAGTCCAGCTCCGGAGCGGCTGCTCCAACAAGATCTGCTCTGAAGTGGCATTATCCTTCCCTGCACATCCCTGGAAACCACAGGATTTTGAATTATCATATACATTCAGGCAAAGCGTTTTACACTTAGGGAATGGAATACCTTAAAAAACCTTTGTAAAACATCATTACATAATTAATGCTGTACAAATACGGTCATCTTCAAAGTTCACTCATCTTTTATATATTTTTTTTTAATCAATCCCTTCTTGCTATGGAATTGGCAGGATAGTTGTTGTTTGAACAACTTGAAGCATTTGAGGTGATTTGGGGTTATATTATTTTTGATGAGGCAGAGTTTATGGCTGTGTGCCATGTAAACAGACCAGCTTGTAATTGAGTGAGTTGCTGGAACTAGATCATTTTGCAGGTGAGTGAGCGTTTCTCTGAGTCAGCTTTATCAGAAACTGGTGGTCCCTCATTAGAAGCCTGTGATGATTTATCAGTGGCTATAATGCTATAGAGACAAAGTGTATCTTGTTTGTGCATCCTTTTGCCAATTCTTCAGATACCTATTTCTTTTAACTTTATTTTAGACAAGGGAGGCAGTTTTTCAGCTAGATCACAGTGGAAAGTGTGTGAGTCTTGCTTGTTACTTGGGAATTTGTGAATTTTTGGCACCTGGGATTTTTTCTTTTACATGTAAACTATCCTTAAAAAAAAGGACTCAGAAAGTTAAGATACGAAGGGTTAAAAATGAATTTCCATGTTGCAGGTTGTGTTTTAAATCAGATTTATGTTGTTATGGTTCCTGATAATATTCATAGAGTAAGAGATCTGTTAGGGTTTCCATTTGGAGTAAGGGAGCTATAGTTCACTAGAAAAATCTGCTCACAGACAAAATATGGCATGTGAGGTTGTAATTAAAAGTAATTAAAATTTGGCAGCTTTGAAATTAGAGGAAAATCAACAAGACTGGGAAATTTGCAGCTTTTTTATACTGTCCTGCACTTAGGAAGTGTACAAGGATACGTGTAGGGTGTCTGTTTATGGTCTGTTTTTACAGGTCCTTCTGTGCAGAAGCAGGTCTGGATGGATGATTTTAGTTCATGTAGATGTTTTTATTGTAAGATTTTGTCATGTCCTGGATGCCATTTCATAGGTTCTGCTCTTGACGGTTGTTTTAACACCCTGTATCCATTTCCTAAACCTTGTGAGCAATGGTCCTTTTCCTCTGGTTCACCGCAGCCCTAAGCAGCTCCAGGACACTCTTCCCATTCACGCTGGCTCCCTGACTCACCAGCTGGACTCCACACACAGCCCTGGTGCTCCAGGAAGGAAGACTTGGCATTGAGTGAGTCTGGGGTTAATGAACGCCTGCAGTGGGAAGTTATAAAAATCAGATGGTTCTAGTAACTGTAAGGGGCTATATGCTGAGTTTAATGGCTCCACAGGGAACAGCGACATATGAGGAGTGCAGGAGAGAATGGGTGTAAGAAGGTGCCTTTATATAGAGCCCTCTCCCCACTACTTTTTATTTCTCTCTTTGCAGGGTATTTTCTATCTTTTTGCCAGAATGCCAGTCTGATAAGGCTGCACTGCATCTCCAAACAATTCCTGCTGCTAGGTGAATTGCAAAGAGGGGAGGCTCTTTCCAAGATCCAGTCCTCTCCTCTGGCTACAGTGAGGCATGCAAGCCTGAAGATCACATGTGATTCTCTCTCCTGCGTTTTCCATGATGATTCTAGATCATTTGCCATGTCTTTTATCTTGATTAGATACTCATCTGTTTCATTCTGTGTTCAGATTAATACAGCTCTGCTGGCGCTGGCAGCTGCTGCGCGCGGGGCTGGCGCCCTCCTCGACGCCGCTGCCCTCGCGCGGGTGATGCCTCCTTCCTGCTGTTAGGGAATTGGAGCATTGGGCCTTGCTCTGGGGCCCTGGCTGTAAGGAGATCCCGTTTTTACTTTATAGTGAAAGTCAAATTTTACTTTATAATGAAAGTCAAAGCTTGTAGATGTAAAACAACAGTAAAATTGGGAGCTGCCTCTTATTTAGGATCACACTATAGCTGGATGGGTGTAATATTAGCTGCTGAGAATACGAGTTTTTAGGCAGGTGTTAATAGCACTATATGGAAGCATGAGGTGATTGTATTTTGAAAAAAAAAATAGCGTAAAATAAAATCTTAAAATAAAGAAACTTTATAAAGTCTTCTCTCCAGTACAAGTCATTTTCTTAACCATCTTGCATGTATTCTATACCATACTTGCTTGGAGGAGTAAAAGGATACTTGATTGTCATTTTGGCTTTGCAGAACCAGTTTTCTGACAAAAAATGCTTTATATTCCAGCTAGTATTTTTACAGAATGATGAAATAAATTTCCACTGCTTATCTAAATGCTCTCTTTACTGACATCTCTTTTTAATCAAGAAGACCATGTTTTCTAACTGGTTTAACAGGGGTTAGAATGAGTACAAAGCCTTTGAGGGAGATACAAGCACCTTCAATGTCGTGATTTAATTAGTTGTTTTGTAGGCCTGGTTTTGGCAGGGAATATGTATGCATGTGTGTGTTTGCATCTATAGGAGACTCTAGTTACATGTGTTATGTTATAGCAAGTTGTGGCATGGTTTTTCTTTACTCCCCTGCTGCTTTTCAGGCTCTCCTAACAGTCAAATTCTGCAACAGATTTTGCCCATCTTTACAGAGACTCCCATCCTCTCTATCCAGTGGGAAAATATGTTCTCGATCTCCTAGTTAATTACTTCAAGTCAATCTAATAATGAGAGTTGTAATCATGATATGAATTAGCAGTCTGAGTGGCTGAGCCAAGGCTGTACTGCACACTCCTTGCATGCTGGAGAACTGCAAACAAGTATTTACCTTTCTGAAAACTGTACCGTGAGCTCTTATACATGAGATCTCCTGAATGCCGCCTGAAGTCTTGAACTGGTGCAAATCACCGACACAAACTGGCAAAGGGGACTAAACTATATGGCAGAGACCAAGGAAGCACAAAATAATTTGAAAGTCTCTGGAAAGGCAAGACATTAGCTAAACAAAAGTTAACGGGACCGTCCCAGCAGGTAAACCATGTCGCGTGCTGAGAGGCTGTGTCTGTGCTACGTGCTACTGTGAGGGTGACAGAGCCCCCGAACTGGCTGCCCGCAGAGGCTGTGGAGTCTCCATCCTTGGAGATACTCAAAAGTTGTCTGGACATGGAGCTGGGCAACATGCTTTAGGTGATCCTGTTTGAGTAGGAGAGGTGGACTAGATATCTCTTGAGGTCCCCTTGCAACCTCAGCCATTCTGTGATTCTGTGTTGCAGCATGTTAGGTGAACCTTTGGAGCATATTTGCCGGTTCAAATTGACTTGAAGGAAATACAGCCTTGAGATTGCTCTGTGATGTGACCGAAGACACAGTCAGTAGAGGACAATTTGGATTACTATTGAAAAATTGCATTTATACTCCAAACAGTGAGAGAGAGAGTTCACATATTGTGTAGTGATTGCTTGACAATCTCCATGAGCAAGAACCAAATACTTTATCCCAGAACTAGTATCAAATACTTTATCCCAGAAGTAGCATCAAAGCCTGTCTTCTGAAGAGACAGGAGGTTCTGAAACCTCCTTAACAAGGTTTTCAAGACAGTCCAGACCTCTTCTCATTCCCTTCTTGCCCTGCTGTTCTTCCGGGTAACATGTTCCTGTGCTTCACTGTGCAGTGTTAGGTATCCAGTTTTATTTCAAGCCTAACTTCAGCTTCAATGCATTATCAGTGGGATGGACTTCTCTTCCTCCCTCTCTCCCTTTCCCTTCATAGCTGCGTTTAGTCAAGATTTGGGCTGGCTCTCAGTAGAGTCTACTGGTAAGGTTCCTTCTGACGACTTGTTACCCCCAACTTTTTACATCTGCAGATTGTTGCAGGAAAAGATTTCACATTTTGTAGCCTTTTTTAAGTAAGCATTGATGTTTTCTTAATACAATGTATGCTTTGAGATTTGGCAGTGAGAGGTTTTAAAGCTAAAATGCCACGAGGTACAAAGATGATTTGAAGAAATGAAACTACATGTTACCAGCAGAAGTTTCTTCCACTCTGTGCTCATAGCAGCAGTTTAATTTAAAACCATGCTTATTAACAGAAGTTAAATATATATGTAGAATGCATATGTACATAGGTACATTTAGACTAAATTTCTATGTTGATAGAACATTTACTTAACAATTTTTTTTTTTTTTTTTTTTTTCCCTGAAACTGGTGTCAGGTGAATTGGTTTGTAGTTCCCTGCTTTACATAGTGGCAGTCCTCCAGGCCTTTGGAATTTCCTCAGTTTTCCAACATTTATTACGAAAGAAGTGAACTGTACAGGGAAGCCCTAAGTTAGTGCATTTAGTGCTATTTACTTCTCCATCCTTCTAAGCAGTGTTTTCATTGCACTACTAATCTGTGTTTTAATGCCATTTCCACATTTTTTAGCCCAAGTCATCTTTTTTCTTTTTTCCTTTTATTTTATTTTTTTTATTTATTTTTTATTTTTTTTGGTATTTGTGGAATTATGGCTTGTTATTCATCCAGTGGAATCTCTTTTAAAAAAATCCTAATTTTAACTCCTCCCCGCATTACAGCAATAGGTGGTTTAGGATTCACAAACTCATGGCTTCAGAGTTTCAAATAACTGGAGCTCTGGCCTGTAGCTGTAGCAGGTGAAGGCCATGTGGAGAATGAGCCCACAGCTGCAGCCGGTCCAACCCTGAAGGGAATATAACTGAGCGGAAGGAGCCCTGAGAAGCAGATTGAAGGCTGAGCTGGAGGAGCAAGTATGTGGGCCAGCAGCTCAGTGTCAGACCCAGAAGGCATCATGGAACCAGCCAGAAACGCAAGCAGACTGGTGAAGCGCTCAAATATGAGCTGGATGGAATGAGAAGAAGCAGGACCCGAAGAAGAATAAGCTCACAAGCCCTTGCTCCTCAATTACCGCACCAATTGTGTCACAATGCTGGCCTATGACAAGTATTGTTTGCACAGTGGAGATAGAGCCAGACCAAGAATCACAGATACTTTGTCAGCTTCTAATTTTTGGTCAGTAATTACCTGCTTTGTGTCTTAAAAGTTAATCTAATTGTGAATGCCCAATACAAGGACAACTAGGATAGTGCTCTTTGTGCTAGAATTCTTTTTATTTAAAGAAACTCTAAGTATAAAGTTTTGCTGATGCTTGTATGATATTTAGTAACATCTCCAATGCCAGCATCCTTGGGATGCCATTTTGCTTTTTTTACAATTGGCCCTCATCTTTTTGGAGGGCTTGAAGTCCACCAGAACTAACTTATTACTTCTGTGAATGAGGACCTCATAGTCCTTTGAGCTGCGATACTTCTGTATCCATCACTGTCTGTGACACTGTAAGCAGCATTCGACTGATGTGGAACATTCCCGGTTGCTGCTCGGCAGCCACTCCAGCCATGTGGAACATTTCAACTGCAGAGCCCCTTCTCCTCGGTCTTGGTAATAAAAAGCAGGTATCTGTCTCCAAATTCTTACTGTAGGAGTACAGATGATGAAACACCTGGTAGGGGGTCAGAGTTGGGCAGTAGAGCTTGTCTGTGTGGGGAGGTCCCTGAGGGCAGGAGACTGCCTGGCTGCCCTCCGTTCTCTCTGCTCATTTGAACTTAAAGGAGTCTCTAAGGGGATTTCCTAAACCAATGGCTCATGTTGTCTTACGCTTTTCTAAAATTCAGCTGTTTTTTGCTGAGCTGCATTGTTCCTGCTTCTTTAGCTTTAGCAAATTTTTTTCTTTAGATTTCTCACTGTTCTGGGAAGGATTTTGATACTTCCAGCCTTAAGGATATCTTTTAAGCTCTCCTATTTTAAATTACAACAAATTTCTAAATCTCTTGTTTCCATTTCACACCTTGATATTTTCTCCTCTGGGATCTCCCATGATGTTGAACACATCTGGACATGCAGAAAATATTCCATATTTTATGCTTTGTTACCTTTTCCTCAATTCCTCCTCCATTTGAACTGCACAGCACTTTGTGTATCTGAAGCTTCTTCCTCTCAAGCAAGAAATAAGATATGGTGTCTTAAGTGCAAGTCGTAGGATCATAGACTGATAATGCAGAATGAAAGGGCCCTTGGTCCCTATTCCAAACTCCATCTCAAGCAGGGTCAGCTATGAGATCAACTCAGGTTATTTGGTACCTTATCTAGCTGCATCTTGAAATGGCAGTTTCTTCCTCTGCCTTTTCAGGCAGGTTGTGATTCAGCTTAGAGTCCTGAGCTTACTGAGACTGGGTGTCCATGGAGCCTCAAATTTGTTTATTCGATGGAATAAACACAGCTTCCATGGGGCTTCGAATTTGCTTTCCGTGGAAATAGGAAAGGGGAGAGAAGATACCTTCCCTTTGTCTTTCTGGTGCTTCAGTATGGAGTTGGAATGGGTTCAGTATAAACACCCAACCCTGGAGCTTGTTTTTGGGTTTCCTACAACAAAAATAATCTGATTTTGATCAGCAGCTGTGACAGAGGCAATGCAATGCTAAGTCTGCACAGCACCCAGACCCTCGCCTCTACAGGCTCGTCATATCTACCCGGGCAGAATCAACATATTGCCCTGCAATAGTGTGTGGAGCTGTTTCAGCTTTGTGTGGTCCAAGCTTCATTCTGTGCCTAACCTGAAACCGGGTTGCCTTCGTCATACGAACCTGGACATCTAGAAAATCTGCTCGCAGAGACTCCCACAGAAGCTCTGCAAGCAATTTCTTGCTTATTGCTTAGTGTAAGGAGCTGTATGTTTCTTCTGCAAGAATTTATGATGTTGTGAATGTAACCTTACTTGCATTTTTCAAGTTTCCTACTCAGCTCTTTGTATCTGAAACCATCAAATCTTGCAGATTCTTCCCAACTAGCTAATCCTGATGTGTTCCTAGATGACACCTCTTTCTGTATCTTTCTGTAAAAAGGCAAAAAGCTACATTAATATCCTGGTAAACATTTCAGGAGTTTGGTATTTTTGAAACACCAACCACTGTGTTCACTACTATATAAACTGCAGAAATAAAGCATGTTTCTTCACTATAATAGATTTGCAATCCACAGTCAAGTATTTATTTGTGTATGGAATTTTCTTTACATGCCAGTTCCTGTTGTAGAATAAAAATGTGATACCAACTATCACTTGCAAAGTAGATTGAATTTAGTCTTTCAGGAAGTGAAAAGAAAGGCTTGAGCTCTTTCTCTAACTACTCCTTTGCTTTTCTAATTATTTGGGAATCATTCAGTAAATGTATGAAATGGGTAAAGTCTGCTTGTATGTTGCTGTATTCTGTTTCTTAAGCAGAGTGTTCTGGATCTTCACCTCTAGCTTTAATGTGTCCAACAGTGTTTTGTCTTAAGCAGTTTGGATGGATCTGGGTTTGGAACTGTGTTTTTGTTGGAATATCTCTGCTTTGGATCCCTGCAGTTTTCAGTGCTTGGAAAAGTTATAACTTACAATACAGGCAAAGTAAACACACCATCAAAGGGGAAAAAATTACATCTCTGTTTATTCACCTGTGCGCTATAGATGAATCTTATTCACAGCAGCAAGCTGAAATATTCTAGATATTAAAAGACTTGGAGAAAAGTGAATTTGTTTAGATGCCTGGGACTTTGTTCCAATAGGATTTGTGACCCAGATGTTGATTTGCAGCAGCAACATGCTGGGTGAATTTTCCTGTTAAACGTGCTGACAGTGGCAAACAGGATTTGTACAGATAAGTACAGCTAATGGCAGCTTGGCGTATGTGGAGAGACGGTGCATTTTGGAATGGGAAATAGCCTGGGAATCTGAAGCTGGGAGGTCTGGTGACCACATGAACTTTAACCACCTGAGAGGTGATTAAACTGGAGACCCCTGCACTCCAGGCCTCCTGGAGCTGCTGGACCAGAGCTCCCCACAAGTGTGGGGTTGTCAGAAAGTAACCGTGGGGTTGTCAGAAAGTAACCGTGGGGTTGTTTTTGGTCTTCTTTTTCTGTGTAGCTTCCGGGTTAATATAAACAAAGAGTTGGTTCGAGATATGTCAGTCTGGCTATTTCTTCCCTGTTAGAAACGGCACTAGCAGCTTGTGTTTCAGCACGTAGTCATACTTCCAAATGTGATTTATTTTTCAAAGGGAGGGGAAGAAAGTCCACGATCTAAATAACCTGGGGACTGTGGGGTTGTCGTGTTATCACCTTTCCTACCACCCTTCTCCTACATGCGAGGCCCAGAAGGCGCACTCTCAGGAGAGAGTGGGGAAAGCTGGATACCTTAGCTGAAGATGTGATTTTTAAAAGCCTGTTTGGAAGGACACATGGAAGTGGTTTTGAAATTTCACTGATTCTTAAGTGATTTTTTTTCTCAGAGGCTTTAACATAGCCTGTCTGTGCTGAGCAACCTATCCCAAAAAGCAGATAAGTCACAACTTATTCGAGGAGCTTGGTTGAAGTGTCCTGAAGTGAGTTCAATGCTAAAGTGCACAACATCTGCCTTAGCCTTAGGCTACAGTTTCAGTCCCTCACCTGTGAAATGAGAGGCATCCTACAGATAAGACTGCACACGCTCTTTCCATAGGATGATGAAGGATGGAGGACGGCCATGCAGAGAGGAGCTCCAGGCATCCCTGTGGCCAACGCTGTCTGTAACGGAGCCTGCAGTGGGGCGAAGACGTCGCTGCCGATGGGCGCCCTGCGCAGACACCTGCGCAGAGCAGACCTGGGTCCTGGTGCCTGTGCCGTATGCTGCTTTATGCAGTTTGCATTAGATGTAATTAAACTGCACTGTCACCAGACGTAGTGACTTGTGGAGCTTTGCTTGCAAGTCTTAGTGCTTGGGGTCTGGGGAATAACTGAGAATGTCAGATGTGATTATTTTCTTATTTTTAAGCATTTGCTTTAGGGGATTTTTACAATTTACTCTACAGAATTATAGAGAAATAAGAGTGTAATTAAAGCAAAACATAAATAGCAGAAAACAGAAGGTAGGTTATCCTCCAGATGATATACCTGAAGCCTCCAGCATTTAATCAAATTACCTTGGGTTTCTGAAATATCCTAAATTTGCCTTCCAGAAGTTAAACAGGTTGTGTTGTGAATATGTCTGCAGAGACTGGAGTGATCTGCTACAATAGAGAATTTTGAGATTTGGAGCAGGCAGACTTGCCCACAGCTGTGCAAACACTACAGAGATGGTCACACACTGGCTATGTTTCCATAATGCTAGACTACAGGGTACCTAAATAACCATGTATCTGGCAACCCAAAAAATGAAGCAGAGGTCATCCTACAGGGACTGTTCTCAGCACGATGGCAACTGAAGCAGCCACTTTACAAGTCAACAACTTGGATAAATTAAGGGAGATGGCTGGTCTGGAGTAGCACTGGTGCTGGCAGCATGGACATAAATGTGAATCGTGTATGACTTTTGAACACCAAGCATAAGTTTTTGGGTGGTCTAATCTTAGAGGTAAATGAATGTGCGATGTATCTGTGTCCAGTTCATTGGTTGGTAAAGGTTGTTTTTCTGAACATGATTTATTTTATTTTATTTATCTTTGAAAGCACTATGTGGCTGTAGTGTTTGGACCTTTTATTGTCCTCAGTGTTTTCAAATATGTTTCAAGTGTTTCAAGTATGAGTACTTAGTTGCTGCCTGTCAGTGAGTGCAGGAAGACCTGGAATAAAAGTAAAAATGGTGAACTTGTGAATAGCAAGCAAATAGTAATAAAAGGAAATACTTCCTAAGGAATCTGGTCAGGGAGCGGTAGACTTTCCTTCCTCTCTCCATTCCTATACCTGATTTTAGGATGCCCAGTGATGAACTGGTGGCCGTGACCTGCAACAGATGTTCCATATTTTTTCCCGACCTGTAGCCAGGAGGACTTTCTGTGCATGAAATGAAAATTGTTGACTGTGCTGGATTTCTGAACTGAAAGGACAAATATAGTCATTGGAAAACTCTGGGGAATTTGAAGAGTTCTGAGCAGCCACACTGAGGAAGCTCTGCTGCTCCATTTTCAGGGGAAAGGAACTGTCCCCCAAGAAAAAAACTGTGGTGGAGAATTCACACCAGTATCAGAAGCATGAAGCAGCATTCAGTAGGGTTGAAGGCAAGTGAGGATCAGTAGGGCACAAATAGCAGAAAGGAGAGTGAAAAATTTTCAGCTGATAGCAGTAACTTAGGAGATAAACTGAGAGAGATATCTTTAAAAGATCCAGATGGTTAAAGTAGGAGAAATGGCTGAGATACTGTGGATGGCAGTTCAGCCCAATCTGAAAGAAAGTCAGGAATGTCCTCAAGATACCTAATCATCCAAAACTTCCAGAAAAGAAAAAAAGAAAAAAAAAAAAACATATAAAATGTCACTCTATTGACAAGTATGTTTCTGAATTTGGTAGTACATATCCAGCACTGATGATGCCTGAAGGCACTAGATATTGTAGATCATTTCCCAGCACAGAGGTGACTTCTTGAAACGTATGTGGAAGCTGAGAAACGATATCTAACTGATCAGTGGTTGATCAGTGACCATATATAACAGGGATTCTTCCTACCACACTTGTGTGGAAAACACGGTAGAGAAAATTCTGGAAGTAATCAGCTGGGTAGCCATGTAGTAAGAGTATAATATTTTAATATTCTACTAAATAAAATTTAGTGGAATTTTATTCCACTTTCTGTGGAATAGATATGTAATGAAGACCAATCATGGGGGAAAAAAATAGAATAGTCAATGACATTATCTCAATAACAAAAGAGTAAAAAGAGGTTACAACGATTATGCTATTGAAATATAAGTAAGACCTCTTTCCAAGGGAAGTAAAGAAATGGTTTCATAATAGCAAGCAGGCCAAAATTGTTCATTTAAGGACATAAATCCAATGAGTTTCCTGTCAACTTCTCTGAAGTGAAATGCTATCCCATAGTTAATCTACCTACCAAGGTAGAGTAGCAAACTCTTGCACATGAGATTTTCTGCATTGCTGAAAATTTAGGGGAAAAAAAAAGTGGTCTTGCATGTTTAAGGATCAGGATCCTGAGAAAGATAACGCTGGGTTAGGGTTAGGGTTAGGTCCTGTGTCCAAAACCTTCTGGAGAACAAAATGGACGGCTTCTTAAACAGAGCTTAAACAGTATGATATTGGGAAGCCATGTCTCTGTGGTCAAAAGAACTCATATAACACTTGAGTATTTCAAGAGACTAATATCCAGGAATATTAGAGAGGTTATATCGCTTCTGTATTTGGCGCTCGTACCATGACTTTTCCATTGCTGAGCTCTTTTTTGGTGTCCGTAAGTCTGTTGATAAAATGGTAAGGGTTTGATCAAAGGATTGGCTACTTTGTCTTGCGGTGAGACGTTCTGGAATCTTGCTCTGTTTATCTTACCCGTGAAAAGGCTAAGGGTTGACCTGAACACAGTGTCTGTATTGGGGAAAAAACACTGAAACACTGTTAACAATCTGGCAGACAAAGTTATGAAAAGGTCCAGTGGTTGCTATTTGAAGTTTAAAATTCCATTGCAGATTTTCAAAAGTGAGAGTGATTAGCCGCTGTGATAGCTTAACAAAGGTTGTGGTGGTTTCCTTACCACTGACAATTTTAAAATCAAGATTGAATAGTTTGTAAATGACATGTCTTAGTAAAGCACGAGTTTTGTGGCTTCTTTGTATAGAGCATTGGACTAATTAATCACAAAAATCCCCCTTGACCTTCAATTTCTTAATTCTGATAATTCAAGACAATGACTAGGATCAAGCTAGTTAAAACGTTTCCATATTTTCATTTTTTTACTGAAATTTTCTGTCCAATACTTACTTTTTCTTTTGCACAGTTCTAGCAAGAAGTATGCATTTTTTTGGCCAGTTCCTAATCATAATTCATCAGATGGTTTTTAACTAATATGACTTTGCAATTTTTTAGTGAAAGCATGTTGGTATCTTATATAATATTAGTATGTATGCGTGGCTGTTGTACTTTGTTCTACTCTTTTGTACCATAAGGACATGTGCTAAGTTTGACTGTAATTTAGTTTACCTCAGTGAAATGGAGAAATAGGTATTAGATGTCTTTACACTGGCAATATCGATTAAATTTGGGATTATAATCTACTCTGCAATGAGTACAGCTACTAGTCTTTTAGTCCTTTGAGTTTCTGCGGTACACCTCATGTTTGAATTGATAAGTAAGTGTTTCAGAGACATTTCTGCTAAGTCTAAACTAAAACCCAATCAATCACCATCATTTATGCATCTGCAATCCCAGTCAGGGCAAGACTTCCATTAAGTTGGTCCTTGTACCAATAAGACCAGTTTCTGACTTCAGAGAGTTCAGAAGACCAGAAATAAAGACTGGAGGATACTAACTCTGATCGGGTCGTAGTAATGAGCGCTTCGGTCTGGCCTTCTAAGGAAATCATTTTTAGGTAACAGCATTTTCTGTCACTTGTTTTCTCTGCCAGACTTTCCTCTTCCTGTATCAGTTTTTGAATCCATTTTTCAGTTTCAGTGCAGCTTTAGAGAAATGTAAAAACACCAAGTTCTTGTAGTGAACTGCAATACTACACCAGCTTCTGAAGAGATTTGTGACAGCTTGCAAGTGGGTATGTAAGAAAGACAGATTTACAGTGGTTTTTCTGAAGTGGGCTGTAAGACATTAAAATCCATAGGAAATCAGATGCTGTTAGTTCTTTTGCTCACTGAACAGCTTGTATTATTGTGGTGAACAGACTAGGCTCATTTTGTACTGTCGATTCTCTTGTGATTTCAAATAGTCATAACAATTCACTTCAAGCGATATTGCTAAGCATTTTCAATACATTTGATCCAGACAAGAGTTAAATTAACTGACATTTGATTTTACTTGATATGGATCCAAACCATGAAACTTTGAACACCCTCAGAGTTCAGGAGTGTTTCATTCAATGTTTGGGTATTAGTCTGTGCTCTCAAGTAACCTCTTTTTAACTTGCCATACTTAATCCCAGATTTAAAATAAAAAAGCAACATGGGCAATCAGGTCTAAATGCTTTTTCTTTATATGCAGAGATGCTCTGCGGTATGGTTGTAGAGGTAGAAAACACAAGAAATAGAAAATAGGTCTGTAGAAAATATAAATAAATAGAAAATAAATCTGTATAGAGGTATGTGAGGTGTTCACACCGTGCTCGTGTGGCTGAGCAGAGCACGGCTGCTGCTGCCAGCAGGTTACGGTCCCAACAACCAGCCAGGGCAGCCGTGCACTTTGGGACCCGGAGGATGGTGCTAACTTGGAGCATGTGTGCATTTTGAGTTTTACGATGTGACGACAGCGGCGCTCTGACACTGGTTAGCATTTGTGGGCCTCGTGTAAGGAGCGGGTTTTCCTGAGGGAGTCGAATGGAGAAAACCTGGCCGCCGGCACACTCAGTCAAGGAGGGTGTTCCAGGCGTGACAGGCAGGGGGGAAATGGGTATGGGATGGCGGAGATTCTGTGTGATGGATGTGTGTGTGATGGTGCATGATGCAAGTGGTAACTTAGCGTGTGATTGACGGCTTGGAACCATGTTGTTTGCTCTTGCAACCTAATACAGAAGAGAAAGAGAGGTAGGGAAGGAGTGCAAAAGGAAGAGTTTAGATTATTCTAGGAAGATTCTAGATTTTTCTGCTGAATGTAGAGATGCTTTTCACCTCCTCATTCAAAGAGCAAATGGATGAGAATTGAAAAGCTGTGTGTGCTAAGGATATTTTGTGCTTGTTGTATGACTAGCATGGAGAAAGAGGAGATGAGGGGTGGACATGATAGGATTTGATTTACAACCTGTGTACATAGGGACAAAGAAAGAAAGTTAATTTGTTATCTTCAAGCTTACATGCCAATGTGACACTGAAAACACTGCTACAATATTTTGATTCAATAAAGAATGTGTTCAGTCTCCAAGTAATTTAGGGATGGGGCATTTTATGATTTTTTCCTGGTTTTTAACCAGTTGAAGTGACAGAAAGGATGCAATAGAAGTAAGTTTACTGGTCCCTGGTAACTAGGAGAGCAAGAAAGAAAGATATTACTGTGACCATCAAATATGTGAACATTTTGACCTTGATATGTTATGCAAAGTGGATGGGCCATAATTGATTATTGAAGTAGCCATTAATAATTGATTATTGAAGTAGCAATAAACATATCCCGTCTCTAACACCTTGCATCTGAGGGTTTGAGAGTAGTTTATTAGCGTTAATGAACTGGATCTCCTAGCATTCCTATTTGGGAAAAAAATCCAGGCACAGAAATTATTGCAACAGTGATTTGTTGGGGTCACCCAGAAGTTAAGAGTCTAGATGTGATCATGTGTTAACTTTTGGGATAAATGTATACAACGTATTTTGAACTCTTGCATTTATTTTGTGCTGACCATAAGCTTTGTGGCCTCCATCTCCTAAACTATGGACAGCAGAGGATAATGGAAGATTGTTTTATGTTGCCAGCTCCATTTCATAAGAAAGTGTGCTAGGATAGTGTTATAGCTGAAGCCCAGAGAAATGAGCATAACTAAATGTCTACCAAAAGAAGTTTTTTTAACAGACGTCTGACCAGAAATAGGAGAGAGGAGTAGTGTGGACAGTGTTGGAAAAAGAAGTTGCGCAGTAGAATTGAAATGAAAAGCATGTTTTGTAGCTGAGAAGTCTGAATTTTAATGTGGGTCAATGAGGGGAGAGGACGTGAGACCTACACGGATGCTGCTAATGTATCTCTTCCAGCGGAGAGGGATACCCTGCCACACTACTCGAAGTAGCACCGTTTCCATCAGAGTGGCCACATCCACGCTGCGTGGCCTTATGGAAGGCCTTAGAGAGTTGCTCTAGGTCATAATCATAATATTCTTATCTCTGCGCAAAGTTCCTGAAATAAGGTAAGGGTTGTGCAATGCCTGCTTGGGTAGTGTTTTTATGACAGCTGTGTGTGAGTGTGAGTCTTTTGAGGGACCCTGCTCAAGGCTGCTAGAAGAGTGTTGGAGAATGAGAAGTGCCACGCAGTGCAGCCTTGTTCTTGCCTTGAGGACTCCCTGGAATGGGCTGTCCCCACAAACATACGTGGGTCACTCTTTGGAGGGAGTTAGTTCACTCTGGAAGGGAGCACAGGACTTGTGTGACAGAGTCCAGACAGCAAAGGCTGAATTGACGTGCCCTGGAGAGATGAGTTATTTGACATCATGTTCTTCAGCTGCTCAAGGGGGAGAGAGAGAAAAAAAACACCCTTGATTCAGGGAAGAAACAATATGCTGCATATGGGACCCTGACTGCAGCTGATCTGAAGTCCAAAGAACTTACAAGCAGCGAATAAGCTAAAACATCTTGCAGTTTGCCTTGTACTTTGTTCCCTCTAATTCTTTAGCTAAAGTACAGGGTTCTTCAGGGAATCTTGAACAAGTTGGAGGAACGAGTGAGATATAAGGAGACAAAAAGGGACTTAGAGGTCTACAGGACTGCCCACCATATGTTTAGGAACAATTGTTTTGCAGTGCGCGGTCACATGATATTTGATGTGGTTACAGATCTGCAACCCCTGCCGACAGTGAGATGAGGGATGTGCTCAGGCCTAGCTCATCATCCGCTTGCTTCCCTTCTTGTATGTCTTTGAAGACGTGGACTGCAAGTGAGAGCATTTGTGAGCTGGATTGTAGGGAAAGCTGAGCCCAAGGTTTTGGGGAGACCAGGAGACCAGCATTGGTTCTGGTGTTCAGGGCAACTGCCCTGAGAGGGCATATTATTACCAACGGCTAAGGGCGGGAGGATGGTACAGATACTGCAGGGGGAACGGGTGCTACTCACGTGCAGAGAGTCTCCGTAGCGTGTGAGCAGTCAGGAGACTCCAGCGCTCATACAGGTCCCACTGGCTGAGCTGTTTCACACCACATTGCTTGGCTCCCCGTCCTGCCTGCCACCCACCAGGATGACTTTGTGCAAGATAAGAGCTGGATGCTGTCGTGCGGAGCTGGAGGACGGGAGCCGCGGGAGAGCGGCAATGTGCTGCGCACATGTGTGAAGGTGAGAGGAAAGCGTATCAGCTACTGCTTCCAGAGGGCGATGGGCTTTTCTTTTTTCTTCTCCCAGTTCTGCTGGTGAAATCAGCCATTGAGTGATCCCTATTAAGCATCCATATGGGATAAAAGTCCCAAAGTAATGTGTGGATAATTCTAATTGGTTAAAAATGTAACAGTTAAACATAATCTTTGCCCTCTTGGCAAGCCGCCCTCACGAAGACACTTTCCTGAATAAGATTTCTCCTTGTTTCCAGTAAACCGTGTTTGAACTGGCAAAATTCAGCAAAGTCCTGTGACTAATGTAATATTTAAAAGGGACCTGTTATATTTAAAAGGAAGTTGTTCTGGTCTCAGGAGCCTCTTGCGCCAGCCTCCCGCTGCTTACTGCTGTGCAGACTCAGCGCCCGGGGAAGCCCGCGCAGAATGGGGTCAGGGAGAGACGTGCGGCTCCAGATAAGGCAGGGTAGCGAGAGCTCCTAAAATCGGAGCGCTGCAGCTCAGCTTCGTGTCGCAGTATCACTCTGCTCAGAGAAAATGAGAGTGTGAAGCAGCTGAAGACGCGACAGCTGGTGACCTAGACCAGAACGTCCTTCTCTGCAACTCTCTGTGTGCATGGATTTTGAGCCCGTTTGGGATAGGAACTTGCAGACCTTGACACCCTCATTAGAAAGCCCAAGCAGTGACTGCAAGGGGCAGTCTCCCTGGCACTCCAGAACGTGGGCACAGCCCACAGATGCTGCCATTGGCACCATCATCGCTCCTCCTGCTCCTTCTCTGCAGAGCCAGCTTGGTGCCCTGGGAAGGGATCCAAGTGCACTCTCATTTTTCATTCCACAGAAGCACTAGCGTGGTCTCTGGAATCCACTGACCATGATGTTCCGGGTGGATATACCTGGCTGCTGGTGTCCTCTCCGTGTTTTGCTGCTGTACCGGGCTCACGGGCTCAGCTGCAAGCTGGAATTCAGCACCTGGGTTTTGTTCATGTTACGTAGGTGAGCTTTATTCACCTTGGTCTCTGGTCACCTGTACCTTTATGAAAGAAGCGTCACCTTTCCATTTTATTGTTAAGTGGAACTGCATACTAATGAAAGTAAAGAGTTTTTGATTTATTTTATTATTTATTGATTTTTTTTTTATTATTATTCCCTGGCCAGTGAAGATACGTTTGAATGAGTGCATTTTCAGAACCTTTCTTTAAAAACTGCTTGTGATTGTAAAGCACATAAGTAAGACTTCAAAAGGAAGAGGACCTCCAGCCAAAATAATTTTCAGGATGATCTTAAAATGTGATTTATCTTCTTATTTTGCAGCTAGCTATGGACCAAATCCAATTTGCAAAGGCTGTTTATCTTGTTCAAAGGATAACGGGTGCATCAGATGCCAACATAAGTTATTCTTCTTCCTACGAAGAGAAGGAATGAGGCAATATGGTGAATGCTTACATTCCTGCCCATCAGGGTACTATGGACTCCGAACGCCAGATATGAACAGATGTTCAAGTGAGTCTTTTTTTTTAAAGTTTACATTCACTTTTATAGAAAAGCCATAATTCATGCTCCATATTTAAGATGATATGTTGCGGAACATAATGATATTTCCACAGATGTCTCAAGATGATCATAAAACTTCTTTGCTAAAGCACATCTCAGCTGATACTGAGATATACGACCTTGAACAAATTAAGTAGACAGTGTACTGACCTAATTCAGTATTATTGATGTTCTTTTAGTTAGGAAGGTAATTTAGGGAAGATTGAGGATTTAGACAGATATTCCTAGTTTTAACAAAGAATCCATCCAAATCTCCATTATATGAAATTAAAAAGGATTAAGCATTAATTTAACAATGCCTCATGTGGCTGCTAGTTTAGTGTATGCACTTACACATGGACGGGCAGAACAGATACGACTTCTGTCCCTTTTGTTCTTACACAAATTTCATGTGACCAAACACCTCATACCAGACCTGTTTTGATATGTATGTGTTGCTCTTTTAATAAAACAGATGTACTATTAAAAACAAACAAGCAACCTTTCACTTTTGATACTACATTTTATTTGGAAATGCACAGCCTGCTAATGTGCAACAAGATATGTTTTTCGTGCCTGAAAGCACCACTATTTATATCGATGAGGGATGTGATATATCTACATGTTATTCTGCATCATCTGGTAGTTGTGGCTAATTGTATGGATTTTTCTGTATGCTCATATACGCTGCGAATATGAGCATACAGATGATACATAATCCACATATGGATTATGAATCATTGCTACTATCTCTAGGTCATTTATATGATTTTGTGGTGTTTCACAGTCTAACCAGAACTAGGCAGGCAAACCCAAGAACTTAAAGCAAGAAATACCTTGTTTCTCTTCCCGAAATCACGCAAGCTGCATTAAATGCACGGCACTCTCCCTGCCCAGCACTGCAGCGCGTCGCCGCGATGCTCTGTGCCGTGAGCAGGTGGGTGCCATCTTTCAGATGACACGTAATCTTGAGGTCCACGTGGGGTCATCCTGTGGCACTTTCCACTAGAATAAGAGCATTAGCTCCAGTGCTCTGGCCAAGGGCCAACCCATGTAATGACATCCCTCCTGTTTCTCTGAATTCCCTGTGCGGTTTCAGTGGATATGGTATTCTTCACTTTGCGTTCCCAACTGTTATGTAACATTACTGAGCGCTACCTAATGCATACCAGGTGACTAGATTCTGATGAAAAATTAAATGAGACTAGTATACAGTTATATATATACCTTTTGTAAAGAACTGGGGGATCTTGGCCTTTATGTTTCATAACACTGTTATGAATTCAGCAGCTTGTCAAATTTAAACCTTTCAAAACTAGGCTATAAGAACTTGCCCATGTAAAATAGTTTTTGAATACTATTAAAGTTTTGGGAAATGGATCAATTCATCTGTATTAGCCTCTGCTTTGATTGTGATGTAGGAAATGTACTATGCGTTAGAGGTCATGCTTTATTTTCTTAAAAAAAATTAGGTTATCTGCAAAGGGTAGATTTAGAATAAAATATAATTTTTTTACGTTTTGTCTTTTAGAGAAAGTAGCCTTTTTTTCTGAACTATAGGATATGTTTTGAAAAGTAAAAATAGGAGTTTTGTCCAAACCATATTGACATATGTTGAGTGCTAGATGTTTAACTCACCCTTCATGCCTTTGACAGTTTCCTCCTTTGAGAGTAATGATTTATTATTCACTGGCATTTACAGACCAGTTCTGGTTCATCTCCAGTGATTTTTATATTATATAATTTTATTTTGATGTGATTTCCAAGTGATATATTTGTAAATCACAACTTGCATGGTACGTGCATTGCATTGTGAACACACAGATGTTTTATGGATTCAAGATGAGTTAAGGTGAATATTCTTTAAAGTAGAATAGTCTTAGAAAATAGAATAGACTTATTTCATCTTAGATACTTTTATGCATAACTATTTACAAGTTCTACTGCTCAGGTAGTATTTTCTCAGTTAAAAATGTTAAAAAAATACACTAGCTCTATAACTTGGTGAGTTAAAGCACATGGCATACCTAAACTAAAATGATTTCTGCCCTATTAATGTTGTTACAAACACAAAAGTGTTTAAAATTTTGCTACTGGAACATATGTCCATTTGTGTTAGAGAAGCTGTGGCACATATTTTTGTGGAACATGTTGGAATGATTTTAAAAATCAAACATAGTTAGTGCCAAACAGAACATGATATATATTACAGTCAGATGTAAAAGCTCCAAAATTGTGGAAATTTTGAATTTCAAGGCTAATTTTCTTTTCTATATTTAAGCAATATGTGCCTCTTGAATTTGCTAAGCGATTCTAGATGATTTTTCTAGTAACGGCAAGTCATGTGATTTTGAGATTGCTTATTTCTAGAAAACAGCAGGGTTTCCTGCTCGAAATAAACTAACTTCTCTAGGTGGCATGATTTTCATCTTGAACACTGAAGTATGACATGCGCCGTATTTGCAACATTAACTTGGGAAGTGTTTGTCCAATCTTTTCGGTAGAAGAATGACTGAAGGAAGAGCTACATTTGGTTTATTTTTCAAGAACTGTAATAGTTGACTAACTTCGAGCTCTGTCAACAAGAAATAAAAAATATTGAATTAAAGGAAAAGAACATGACTATCTGTCACTCAGTGGCTGGTTTAACATGAGTCTGATTAATGTTTCAAGAATATGTTGACTATCAAGACTCTTTTCTGAGTTGAAAAACTCAGTCTGTGTTCATTATAAGCTGTACCATTTTGGGGGGAGGAAGCACTTACTAGAGTTTAGAAACTGCAGTTTCCTTCAGCTTTGATGGGCTCTTCTGTTTGCTCAGACTCACCTTCGCTTCTTACAGGAGGGCCTGACGTTGCTGAAATTGTTATTGCCCATTCCACGTACCTCAAGTAAAAGCAAAGTAAGGAGAAGCTTTTAAACAACTAGAGTGTTTTTTAAACACACTTAGTTAATTCACTATGTTACAAGAGGTAACTTTTTTTACCATTATTACAAATATATAGTGTTAATATATAACAGCTTGGCTATTGTTCACGTAGTATAGCAGGACATACGAAGTTCTAAGATTTCCGTAGCCAGCGCAATTTATAACAGACCGCCAGTGGGTTCAAGGACCACAAAGGCAAAACACTTCAAATAAAATCACTTGTTCTGAGTTATTAGAATCAGTTTTCTTGACTTTTCCATTCATTTCCTTAAAACATCTTTAAAAAGACAAGCAAATTAATTTGGATTTTGCAAATTAAATGGGATAGTCAGATACTCAGGGATAGTCTACATATCATTTTACAGGCACCTTATTATTATTTTTCTTCTCATATCTTCCACCCTTCTTTCCTTCTGCAAATCCTTTTTGGTCATATTCTTAATTTGTTGATTACTGGTCTTACTAAGTATTTTGTGAGAGGAGCTTCCTTCCATCTGTCTGGCAGTGATCATCTTAATAGTGCTTTGAATTAAGATTTCTGAAATCTGTAGTCAATTTGGATTAAATAAAGTAATTGTGTATTTGTAAAATGCTAATTGAAAACACTGTGGTTTGGCTTTTATTAAAAGATGTCAACTAATAATGAATCAAGGTTAGAACATACTTGGCTGTACTGCTCAGTGTTTATTAAGTGAATTCATTTAAAAATACATTATAGTATTTCATGATTCGCATTCCATAATCCAAGTACTGATCTCTCTGAAATGACTGATGTGTGGTAAGCTCCAGGAACTGTTATGGTGAAGAGGCTGTGTATATCATTCTCTCATCGCTAATGCCAGGAATCTTTATTTGTTTAATAATGACAAAACGCTGCAACTAGAAAAGCCACTTCCATTTAGGAATTTAAATACACCCCCCAGCCTTTATAGTTATTCCCTTGCAGATTTAAACTCCTTGCAAGGTTTAAACCTTCTGATAATTTTCTCCCTTTCCTTACCCTCCCTTCCGTGACATTCCTAGAAGTTGGCTGACATTTTCTCCGTTCCTTTTCCACTGGTTGTTCAACCGACAGTCTGTAGAGCTCAGTGCCACCAGACACATCAGGATCACAGCATGAAGTCACGTCTGTAGCACCACTGCTACAAAGGTAGGAGTGGGAAGGCACTTGGATGACGATACCTCAAACAAGCAAGTGTAGCAGGAACACGGGCGGGTTGGCATCGGTGCTGCGTTAGCAGAGGCAGAGGATCTGATGTTAGAGGTGTGCGGGACTGTGAGTCAGAACCCAGGGCCAAAGACCTCCAGATTAGGGGCTTCACACCAAGCAATAGTTGTGAGGTTGGTTATCCTGGGCTGTGACAAGTTACGGGACGAGAGGCTCCTCTATATTGATGGTTCAGTGAAAAAAGCGGTTTTGTACTTCAGAAAGAAAATCTTGACCATAGCAGGTCATCATCTGCTATCACTTTGACAAAAGGAGACACCGCAAGAAAGGACCCCAGTTTCAATGCTGGGACATAGGCACAGATATATTCCTTCAATTTAGGAATGCCGAATTTCCTTCTTAATTTCTCCAGTCTTAATCTGCAGCTTCCCTTTACAAAACGTGGCCATTACTGCGCCTTCTCCAAGGTGTTCAGTCCTGTTCTCTCTCTTCCTGTGCTGTTTCATGGACTCCACTCGTGCAGAATGAGGCAAATGCTACAGGATACGGATTTATCACAAAAGCAAAAAGAGGACAATGTAAAACTTGTGCTCATCAGCAACTGTGCTTTACAAATGAGTAACCACTCTTTACAACTGAAACAGGTTCTCTTTTCATCTTAAAATGCATCATAAGAGAACTTAATTTATAAGCTGCCTTCTTAAGATTGTGTGAAAATACAAAGCTCATGCATCTGGAGCATTTACACGGAACATTTTACATTGCGCTTTGAGCTTCAAAGGCAGTATCTTTCCCAGCAGGTCATCTTGTTCTGCATCACCTTATAAGCTGATGGTAAATATATCCTGGAAGAATAGTCTTAGTTGGAGTAATGCCGTGCTCGCTATAAGTATAGTAAAGAAGGAAGATGCTGATGAGAGTGCACACTCTTATTTTTACAACAACAGGGAAATGTTTCTGGGTCTTGATTTAATTCAATATCTGAATTGTGTTTTGAACTCCTGGGCTTTTGATTTCTTCTGTAAAATATCAGTCTGAAAATTCCTTAATGATTATTTTAAAAGGTGAAATACTAGTAGTGGCTTATCATGACTGTCAGGAAGTCAAAACAGGTCAGGCAAATCTTTTAATATCACTGTGGTTCATCTGCTTAAAATATATCTCTAATTTGAGCGTGATTTGTAATCCAGGCTTTTTCCTGCTAGAGTTCTTTAATGCACCATTTATGTAGTTTTCTATAAATGTTTAAAATTTCATCCACCTCAATCAGATTTGTTTTTTTTTATGATACTCAAGTAAATGGCAGATGAATATTTGGGTCAGTGTAAATACGATTATAAAGTCTAAACTGAATATTTTATTTCTGACCAGCTAAATGCTCTTCTTATAGACCAGATTGGTTGCCTTAACTTTGACTGAAACACTGTTCAGAACCATTATCACTACTTCTAAAAAATCTGCTATATATGTAAAAATACCTTAGAAAAAAATTATTCCTGAAGTGCCATAGAGTGCTAGAGCTTGTTAAAGATTAAGTAAGAAGGCACTTTACCTCTTAAATTCTTTACACATATTTCTATTGCTACTCTGTTTCAGTAAACAGAGTCTAACATTTTTTAAATTTCTGTTTTTGGACTCTCCTGTCAGTGATCTTTTTGAGACAGGGAAAGGAGGCTGTGAGGAAGAGATTATAATCCTATTTCTTCTCTGGAAGAGGAGA
Organism: Nothocercus julius; assembly: GCA_013398735.1. Classification (NCBI taxonomy): domain Eukaryota; kingdom Metazoa; phylum Chordata; class Aves; order Tinamiformes; family Tinamidae; genus Nothocercus; species Nothocercus julius. The sequence goes on along the minus strand of VZSV01000007.1, from coordinate 12,462,268 downwards.
AGATTCTGACCTAAAATATTTTAATGCTCTTAAAATGCCTGCTGGAACCTCTCAGAATAAAGACTCAGGTCCTTTACTCCTGTGGGTTTCCTGGCCTTTGATCGAAGAGTGACCCAGTCTTAACGCAGGGAGTTATGCTTCTTTCTTGAGCATATACTGTTCCTGTAACTGGTCTCAAGCATGGAGGCACTTTAATGTGCTGTTCTCCCTTGTGTTGCACTGAATTCAAGGTCTTATCCATCTGTCAAGCTAAACTAAGAGATTGCACAGTATCAATAAACTTTCCACTTGGAAAGGTGTATATGATTGTTATCTTCATGCTTGTCTCATAAATCAAACTTTCAGAGCTCTGTTGAAAGGGTAAGTTTTCATTTAGCTTTCTTTTGTCTAAACACTGAAGATATTTGAGCAGAGCACTTCTAACTTCAGCCCAGCTCAGCTTCACCAGGGACTTCTGTTCCACCCTTTCCCCTGAGAAGTGAAGTCATGGAGCTGTGGTTTATAATGACTCCTGTGACAGCTTATAATTGAAAATAGACTTCTAGAAAGTACTGCTTTTCTTTAGCTCTCACTTTTTCAACCATGGGTGATTTAAATACATATTTATCATGAAAGATTGTATCTTTTCAGGAGTTTTAATATCCTTTTTGCTGTTCAGATACTTCTAGTGGGATCTGGTCTATCTGATGGGATAGAAAGTTATTAGTGAACACTCTCCTTGCTGAAGCAATTAAGATCTTTGATATTAATTTCATCTGAGTCCAGAATTTATGTCTTTTGGTATTTGCATATAACTCCTGTGGGAAGCATGGTGCAATATTTTAAGAACTGTCATCTTTTTAGAAATGGAGATTTGATAGGAAGCAGACCCATCATGAAATACTGCAAACTGAGTATAAGGGAAGGAAAAGGTAGGGACTCATAAGTATATATGCATCTAACGTCATATACTCTTGTAGCTAGTGTAACTGAGTGCGAATAGCAGCAATAAAGTACTTTTTACTTCTGCAGACTCAGGTTCTTAAGATTAGCTTAGCTAGCTTAATATTTTTGTTATGCAAGTGTAGTAGGCCTGTTATAAATGTGTGATTGCTTTGGTGGATTCTTCAGAAAGACCAAATTTATCAGTTTGTTCTCTCCTGAACACCAATCTTTTCTTTCCCACATTCTACTTCTTTTCTTTCCCACTTCCTACTTCTAAAATCGCCCAGTTATTTGTGTAAAGTGGTAAGTGGGCACCATTTTCTGTTTCATTTGTTAGTTAGTTTGTTTGTTTGTTTTTCCTGAAAAAATGGTTACTGAGAACATGGGAAAGGAGGAGCTGTCACTCTTGTGTGACCTTCAGCTACAGTGTGGTCAAAGCTATAATTACAGTTAGCACCCAATAAACCGAAGCATAGTGCTGACTCTGAGCATTAAAGTTTGAGTTTAGAATTCTTACAGTAGACCTATTTTTTTTTCAGTTTGTTTCTCTAAATTGCATCTGATATTGATTAAATTGTAGATATTTCATGTTTCAAGTAATTTATCTTTATAGGAAAAATAAACTGAATTGGTAGAAACCTCAGCTGAACCTTAACCCTGGAGCTGCTACCAATGCCTCCAATATATAATTATAATGTCAAGGACTCTACTGTAATGCAAAATAAATCTGCCATAAAAGGCAAAGGAAATGATATGGGTGGAATGGGTGGATGGGTGTTTGGAATTATGTTCAAGAAACTGAAAGAAGATTGATTTATTAAGTTAATGTTTAAATGCAGGGTATCCACACATGTAGTGTTAAATCAAAACAGTGGAAGTTTTATGGAAGGCATTCCCAGGGTCAGGTGAGGCAGGATTTCACACGGTAAATGTATTTATATGTTTTCAAAAAGCTACTTGTGCCAGAAGTCTGTCATTTAATCCATTCTCAACTCCACAGAGTTCAAATGGAATAAATTTTACAAATATTATTTCCCACCATATTTTGAAAGCAATAGTTAACACATTATTTCAAAAATACATTTGCATCACTTGGATGCAAAGGAGGGTCACGTGATACTAATTTTTTCTTTTAGTGTTCTGTTCTGCACCTCATCATTGGACTAAATGATTTGGAAAAACCTTGATGTCTTTTCAAACTGTCTTGTGTGGGTGGGCAAGAGGCAAATGTTTTTCTGAATATTTAAACACACTGGATGTTTGATTCAAGCATTGCCACTAATAAAATATTTGCTGTACATCTAGAGTATAACAAATCAGATTTGCAATTAACTTTTGCACTACCAACATTTCCAGACAACCTCACTTTATGACTTTATCTTGCAGACACATATTAATCTGGGGAAGAGATTTTGCAGGTCAGGCTCTTAATAGGTTATCTGTTTATATTAAAGGTAAAGAATTTATATTTCTGACCAATATTCCTATAGTTAGTATAATGATGTGTTTAGACCCGTTTTCATTCACCATATGATTTCAGAGTTCTTTGGATAGAAGAAGTAGTTTATACAAATACATTTGGAGTTTTGTCCAAGTAAGACAAATCTGTTTATTGCAAGGCAAGGACCCTATCTGAGAGTTTATTTGGAATCATGGTAGACATACATCATTTACATAGCTGTCAAGCATCCTGTGTAGGCATTGATTTTCCCTTCTCTGAAGATCAATTCAAACCTTCTTAAAAAAGAAATTCTTAGAAATTCCTGGCAGTTCCTGGAAATTTCCTCTAGACTAAACTGTACAGGGAGCCAAACCTCTGGTACTTATATGAACCAAAGTTTTAAATGTAATGTAGAGAAAGTCTCTAACTAGACTTTACAGCAAACAGGTTTGTGTCTGATGGTTGAGTTCTGCTTGCTGATTTGATGTTGATGGATGAGTTCTGATTTTTGAGTCCTTTAAAATCAAAAAGAGATACCAGCATTTGAAATGTTTGTTTTCCCCATGCAAACTGCCTCATTTGTAGCCCAATCCCACAAGAAGTCTGTTCTAAAAAGCCTCATATTTCCTTAAAATTCCCTATAAAGAATGATTTCCCACCACCGTCAAGTTTGTGTGATGGCATGCCTTGTTTTGGCCTTCTGAAGTTCATGAATAAATACTAAAATCTGTTTTATAAAGATTAGATAAAATTGCAGGGTTCTTAGGGGAGTTGCTCATACTTCACAAGTCATATATTCTATGAACATTCTCACTGGAAAGAATGAAAGAATGAAAAATAGATGAATGACAGAAGCGACCACAAAGTCTAGTGCATTGTTACATGAAATGAATAACAAATGTTCATTGCGGTAAGTTCAGGTAGCTGATAGAATCATACAGTTAATGTAATTTGTATAAATTATTTAAATTATGCTGAAACATTTATTTTTATCTTTAAAAACTGTAAGGTGTTTATTACTGTTTCAGTATAATAGCTTTTTCTCGGTAATCTTTGAAATGTTTTGCCCGGACATTTTTTGGGGGGTATGTATGGCTGACTTTCACAAGCAACTATGAAAGCATTTCTGTCTTTCAGTTGTGTGTATAATTGTTGATATCTACTTTATTTACAAGTTGCCATGTTTTAGCATGGTGTAGGTTCTTTCTGAATCTATCAGTGAGTATATTTCTCTTAAATTCTCAGAGAAAATCAACGTGAGGGAATTTTTCTCTCACTATTGCCGGGACCTTTATATTTTTTAATCTTTTAATAAGGGTTATTTTATATGGATATTGGCTTCGTTAGTAATGGAGAATTTAGTTTTTTTGCATGATGGCACATACATACCTGAAGATATGGAAATCAAACCTGGCACCTGAAAGCATTCATCCACCTATTTATAGGGTCAACTCATCAAATGATAAAATGATAAAATAATACATACATACTTCCTAAAATAATTCATCACATCATGTTTTCCTCAAAATTATGTAGGAGAATTTACATCAAGCATTTTTCCTCCAAAAAGATATAATGAATTCAAAAATCAATTAATTAGAAATTTTATGTACAGTTTTCATTAAAAAGCAGACATTTCAGCTTTTTACTTTAAAACACCTTACTCATTACCAATGTTATTGTTTCTACTATTTATTCAGTTTCCTTTGAGAACATTTTTATACCACAATTTAATGTGACATTTTCCATTTTTTAATAAGAAAATGAATAATAAGAAAAAGAACGATGTGGAGGAAAATGAGGTACTTGGAGTAAATTTTTAATTACTCATATATATTGGGCAGGTTTCAGGTTGTCAGTATTCCTCCTCATAGTACTTTCCATTTTGCTACTCTGCTGTTTTAAAAGCCTTTTCATTTTTACTTAAATTGTGATGTTGTTCCTTACAATCCTTCTGGTTTAGGATGCAGAATAGAAAACTGCGATTCCTGCTTTAGCAGAGACTTTTGTACCAAATGCAAAACCGGCTTCTACTCTCACCGAGGCCGCTGCTTCAGAGGATGCCCCCCGGGATTTGCAGCCTTGGAAGAGATTATGGAGTGTGTGGGTGAGTGTTCAGGGCACCAAGGCTACTGGAGCAGCTCTTTCTGTCAGGAGACCAGGCTCAGATACATATGTCACTCTTTTGAAATTTTTGCTAATGTTCAGCATTTCCGATAAAGAAATATTTATGAAGAGATTGTGTATGGGTCTCTTTCCCCCAGTAATATTTTTTTCCAAACTTTGAAATAAAGTATTACTGGAAATACTGCTGTGTTTTTTGTTCTACACCTAAAGCGCTTGTGCTTTTCACTAGAAATCACCTTATATGAGGGCTTAACTTCAGAATTTGTAAGTTTTCAGGCCAGTTTTTACACTTTTTTTACACTTTTTTTCAAGCTTTTTTTTTTTTTTTTTTTTTTTTTTTTTTTTTTTTTTTTTTTTTACCAGTTTTATTGGATTTTTGCCTCTGTAACTACCTGTTCAGTTTGCCTTTTACCAAGCAAAGGATCCAGGGCAGACAATTTCTGTAGCATCTTGGCTTCTAATTCACTTCTTGTTTCTCAGGAGCTCTCCTCTTTTTTACCTTACAAGTTACAAGGGAACGTTGCAGGAGCTTTTCATCCCGGCTCCTTGAAGTCGCTCAGTTATATCACTACTGCAACTTACTGTTTCGCATACAAGCTGGCCAGTTTATTTTAATAAGCAGCAAGTCTCAATATAAGCCATTAAATATGTGTTTTTAGTGGAAATTTACTTTATAACTCTGAGCCAGCATTGGCAATTCTCGTGGTTTTTCATATGAGCCTCAAGATTTGGTCTTTTATCTTGAAGCCTGGGAACAGTGTCAAAACAGACTTTTTCAGAAATAGTCCTGGCATTTTATGATGAAGCATTGCTAGAAACTCTAGAATGTTGCAAATTCAGGTGACAACCAAATAGTATTTATTTATTAAAAAGAGAAAAATCTAAGTCAATCTAATGATTTTAGGAGGGTTTGTGAATGCTTGGAATTTACCTCACTTCCATACAAGCAGGCTGATATTCTCACCACTTCATGCTTAGACTGATGCAGGCTGAAAAGCTTCTTTTAGATATTGTAAGATATTTATGTTGTTTCTAGTCTAGTAATTGTAAAACTCATAAGTAGTGTTTTCTAATTATGCATTCTTGCTAATTAAAAGGAACAAAAAAAAAAAAAGAAAAAAAAAAAGAAGAAACTAAGAGCCAAAAGACCTGCTAACTTCTTTTTTCTTTTGCTTTGCCAGAAGGCTGTGAAGTGGGTCAGTGGAGTGAGTGGGGAACTTGCAGCAGAAATAATAAAACATGTGGATTTAAATGGGGCCTAGAAACAAGAACAAGACACATTGTGAAGAAGCCAGCAAAAGACACAATACAGTGCCCAACTATTGCAGAGTCCAGACGGTGCAAAATGGCCATGAGACACTGTCCAGGAGGTAAGTGGAGTCCATTCCTCCCAAGTTTTTGAGTTTTCTGTTACACAAATACTTGTATTAAACTTGAAACGAGAGCAGTTTCATCCCAGCTGAAGGGAAAATACCCTTTTTTTCTGATCTGCTACGTCAGACCCAAAAGGCAGCAGAACCACCACAGTCCTAATGCGTGAGGCAAAATTTGAGGGAAAGGCTCATTTTGAGAATATAAGTCTCTCAATGTGCCCAGAAACTTCTTCCTGCAATGACAGCAAGGCTTGTTCAAAGAGGTCCATTGCAGAAGGATGTGTGAGCTACAGCGTCAGTGCTGCACCGACTGTGGAATAACTAAGCACTCCACACTTTGCAGTAGGGAAGTTTCCAAATCTGGGTGCAGGCTGCACGTGCAATGCTGGTAATGGTGTTTTTGGCTTGGTTACGTATGGCAGCGTTACCTGGAACTGCAAATGTATTACTTATTCTGAATATTGTAAATCTGGGGCCAAACCATGGCAGGAGTGACACAAGCAGAATAAAGCAATAGACATGAAGCTCTTTAGAGTAAAATTAACTTGTGGCAAACAGGTGGTTAAAAACAACAAGTAGATAAAAGAAATGTTCGGATATCTTTTTCATGGTGTTCTAAGACTTAAGTAGGGAAACTGATTTGAAAAAAAAAGGTTTCAAATTTGTGTTCAGTTTTGTAGAGCACAACATGGAGACAGAGATTTTTCAGTAAATTAGAAGCCTATAGAAGTCAGCATGTTTTACAAAACTTCGTCTTAAGAAGGAGAGATAATTTTTAGGAAAATCATATCTCTTTTCTATTTTGCAGTCTTTTGTGAATTAGCAATGATTTTATTGCAAACACCAAGGCATAAGAGAATGAGTATATTTTGAAAATCAAGGAAATGATTGAAGAAAGTAGAGGAAGGACAAGAGGTATTCTTTAAAAATGTTAGCTTAGAGGGAAACCAAGTGTTCACAGCAAGATGATCAACAGATAAGTAAAGACATAATTCCTTTTAAGAATCACAAGATTAAAGGAAGATTCAGGCTACAGGAACCTCGAAAGATCTCTAATACCTCCTGCTGCAAGCAGGGTCAACCACGAGATCAGACAAGTGAAAAGGAATAAAGGGTTGTGGAGTCCTGAGGTAAAAGCATGACCTGATGAGTAAGGTAAAACTGAAATGGTCTAAAAATAGACACATAAAAAAGTATGGTTTGTATTCTGGAATTTTTGAGTGTGTCTGCCTTGAACATGCTGCCCACTAATATCCCAGGAAAACAGTGTATGTAAACTTTGGCTTAAAGAATAAATCCAATGCAAGTTTCATATCTGTCTGGAGTATCCTAACACCTTCTGGAAGAGAATATAAAGTAGATTTTCTTATCCGAGTTACTCAGGTTTAAATTATGCCCTCTTCTTTCCAGTCCCTGTCCCTATCCACACACGCGTGCACGTGCCCGCACACTCCACATGCAGTGCTGGTGGTGCAGGAGCGCACGGGTAGCACGCAGCCAGGCACGCTTGCTCCTGAACCAAAGCTACCAAGTCCTCTTTGATCCGGGTGGGCTCATCAAGGCCACTACTGGTGTATGAGGATTTAGCAGTCACAGTGTCTGAAGAGCTTTACCTGTTCGGTCGGGCAGGGCTGGTACTAAGGAACACTGACACTGTGCCTCAGCTCACGATTTAGCCAGAGTTTAATTAGTGCTTTGTATTTGTAGCATAGTTAATTTGCAACCTGTAGAAACCTCCTGATGACATTAAAAAGTTGACTACAGTTATACCGTGCTTTTATTTTAATTTTGTAAATGAAATGCAATCACAATTCCAGCAGTCAGTTGCAAAACAAATATGCAAAAAATGTCAGGTTCATAAATGAAAAACAATTCACTTAAATGACAGGTAACTATCACTGTTAGCTATACACTCAGTTTGATTCTCAGTTACATGCAGTCAATAGTCAATAGGGAGGGAGGGGGGAAGGCGGCAGGCAGGCAGGAAGATAAAACATGGAAAACATGGTTTATCTAAAAACATGTTTTTAGATAAAAACATGGTCTAATACTGATGTATTTTTATAACTGTTTTAAACTAAAGAATCATCAGCCAGACTTCTGCATACTACTGCAAACCATTTTATTCAACCTACCCCAATATCAAAATGATGAATAATAGGCCATCCTCCTATAGTCTTCATATTTGGTGGTATAAACTCCATTCAAGCTTATGCTCCTTGGTGTGATATCCACATTCTCCCTATTTCTTACAGATTTTCATGGATTGTATGTACAAAGATTCATCTTTTCACAGTGTACACTAAATCATGCACTGCCACTTAGATTAGTTACTCTGTATCTTTATATCAAGTCTCTGTCTTTTAGTTAAACATCTTTATTAGTAATAAATTTGTTGGGAGTAGTCCTTTTTGAATGTGTCCTATTGGATAATATTTGTAAATATATTGTAATGTGAAAAGCCCTTTGCTATATGAGTATTACCCCGATGTAAATGAAATACAGAGAAAATAACTTTAACTCTTATTACAAGAAATCAATAGCATTTGACTAGTATAAAAAAAAAAACAGCATGTAACAAGATGGATAGCAACTTTATGGTCAGCTTGTAATAGTCATTCTGAGCCACCAATGTTTTTTTCTGCATAACTAGCAGCAGAACTGGCTTTGAAAACGATCTGAGTTTACATTGTCAGCAATTTAAATGTAGCCCAAACAAGAGATCGTATAGACTTCTTATGCCATGTCAAAATGATTTATATTGTATACAATATACAGCCCATCTTTCACATTATTTATATTTTGTAAAACTTTGTTCTTATCTTTAAGTTAAACTGTTCATTTTAATACACACAATATATTTAATATATGTAATATTAGAAAGGAGTTTATAAAATAAGAAAGGAGAAAACTTAGGTTGTCTAAGAGAAAGACTGGTTTTGGTATGAATTCTATCAGGACAGACAGAATGAAATGGTACATTTGGAGGTTGGGTCAACTTTTCTGGAGGAAGGACAAATACAAAGGTAGAAATCAAGGCTGGATTGGGCTCACGTAGTGTCTGGCTCCTGCCATCTTTATGGCAAGTCAGAAGTATCTATATCAAGGTAGCTGTCTATGCTTCATCTATAGACTAGTCCATAGACTGAGGTACGTGAGCTGGTCCTTTTTGTTCTA
>VZSV01000007.1:12382170-12446901 GCA_013398735.1 Nothocercus julius | reverse complement strand
AAAAAGGCCAGGCCTAATTCAAAAGAATTTGTTAAATAATTTTTGTATAGCCTTGGGGAAAGGGAAGAATACCTATTCCCCCTATATTTTGACAGACAAAATTCTGCTTCCTGTAAGAGAGGAATCTTATCCATTATTTTAGTGAGTCTTTCAGTTCAGGTTAAGATATTATAACCTGACTTATTATTATTATTAATTGCTAAAATGTAAATGTTATACTCATCTTCAGAAAAGGCAAGAAGCTGATGAGCCTCACCTCTGTTCTTGGAAAGATTGTAGAGCAAGTTCCCTGCAAGAAGACACAGCCAGCATGGTTCTACCAAGGACATAGCATGTTTAGAGTCTGGTTCCCTTTTGTGATTGAAAAATCTTCTATGTCCTTGTAGCCAAATTGGAGAGACGGAATGATGCACCCTTGTTTTATCTTGTCCTGCAAAGTCCCACGGAGCTGGCTAGGGAGCTGCAGCCTCTGAAAATGGGGAGAACTGTATTTCTTTAATCTGGGGGAGAAAAGGTTAATCTTCCCCTGCCTAAAAGAATATAAGAAAACAGAACTACTCTTCTCAGCAATGCATAGACAAAGGACAAGGTAAAAGGCACAAGATTTAACACAGTGAATTCCAACTGAATTGAAGGAAAATTCAAAGTTGTTAAACACTGAAACAATATTATCCAAGAGACTATGGGATTTCCACTCTTGGAGGTTTTCAAAACTTGACAAGGCCCATAGAGAACAGATGTAACTTTGAAGTTAGCCCTGTTTTGACTAGGAAGTTTTACTAGATGCTTTCCATTGATTCCTTCCAGCTTAAATTATTCTGTGATTATATTTGTATATCATATTGCCTTCAGTAGAAAAAAAAAGAAAATCTCTGAAAAACTGAATTTTCAAAAGAAGTACCGTAGGAAGTGATTCCACGATCTTGCCAGATATGGTGTGCAGCTTAGAGCAGGAGGAAAGAAACCTGACTGGAGAAAAGACCGCAAGATAAATCTTGTGATAGGTGACTGGTTATGCTAAATATCTTATCTCAAACCTAAAGGCCTTTTTTTTTTTTTTCAGTCTTGTAAGGCATCTAAGAGAGTGATGCCGTTACAGAGTGTCCTTCAAGACACTTTTGTAGAAAAGGATGGTGGTTCTCTCTTATCTTGTTTGTTTTTCCTCTTTTAGTGCCACTCCCCAACGTGTCCCTTATAATGGGCTGTATACACCTGAGAGCAATGGTTTAGCATGATTTGCCTTACCAGGACAATTCAGCCTGCGGAATTTGTGTGCTCTATTATCGTATCGCAGCATGATAAATATTCAACCTATTTTCAGAGGATCATCAGTGAATTACCATTAATACAGGAATGCTTATTCAAGCACATTTTCCCCTTCCTTCTGAATGAATACAAATAATCCTTCAGTTCTCTGTTTCAATTAAATTGTAAGTAATAGGAAATGTTTTCCTGAGAAAACTATCCTGTAGTTTTTCCAGTTATTAAAAGTTGTATGCACAATTTATTTATAGTCGTTATTATATCTAGACCAGATAAGTACTTAAAACATACATGTTTTCTCAAGTGTATTGCATTTCAAAAGCAGCATGAGTATCATGTGACGCAGCATTTGCTATGGGATTTGTGTTTTTAATGAATAACCGAATAGGTACCAGAGTGCAAATCCTCCAAAATGACCAGACTACAATTTAGAACTGTCCCATGGCAATTGTATAGTTCAGGGTTGTTTAAAAGTGCTGAAAGAGAGCCAGATGCTAACCCACATGGAAATTAAAGTACTGAAAATGGTTGTGGCTAATCTGTGTGCACAAATTATATTTCTCCGTAAAAGGGAACTGACAAATTTTATTGTACATTCCCTTATGGAGTAATTCTTGTTAGGTTTCTCTTTTGCTCACCCTAAAACAACAACTCACCTGTACAAGGAAAAGCTATATGCTTTTTTCTGATTCCCAGCCAACCAGCCATTTTTATATTTTTATAAGTTATAGAATTAGTTGTTTCATTCACAGCAGAGAAACTGTTTCACCTATCCACAACTCCATGCATACGTTCTCCCGCACCATGGGCCCTGTGTGGAACATCCAGGGAGCAATCTGTTTTGGGTGCAAGGAAGAGCAGTCTGCTTAAGCTTATTTTTAAAGATTCCTAAGATTTGCTAAGTTCTTTCTTTACACAAAAGTCTCTCTTTGAGTAATAGACATATTAGACATAATAGACATGTACAGGTATTATTCATTTTAACAACATTGATGCAGGACCACGTCCAAACAGGATTTTCAATTGAGTGTTTCTGATACTTCTCATCTTTTGTACAGTTAATCTTTCCAACAGTACATGTACTAGGTATGGCAGGTTATTCCATAAGTAACAGCAACTGTGGCTGAAACATAAAGATTTCATCATAATATTGTCACATAAATGCCAATATCAATAATATTTAGACAATCAGTGGTATTTATCTGTCTCATGATCTTTAAGGAAGCTATTAAGAAAATATCTGTATGACTCTGAATGTTGGGATGTGTTCTGAAGGTGTGGATTGGTGATCTCTAGCCAACTAAATCATCACCTTATCATCAGCTTATTTCTATCAGAATTAAGATTCTTTGGATGCGTATCGTGTTGCCAACAGTTAAATCATCAGTTTAAGTAGTTAAAATTTTTCAGCTGAGCCATAACTGTGTGCATACTCCTTGCACAATACCAGAGTAAATTATCTCTTTCTTGCAGCAAGCTATACATGCAGTACATGCATACAGTACATGCAGTTAAATACATCTTATATTACTATAACTGGATACAGCCTGCTTTATGCTTTACAGCCTGCTGTATGCTTTACATCATTTTTCTTACTATGGAGAGAATGATACTGAGTACTCCATTGCCTACTTGCTTGCTAGCCAGCAGCAAATTAAGGTAATTCAGGACAGCAACGTGATGGATTCAGAGTGAATCCTGCAGAAATGGCTTGTCCCATCCCACAGCCAGAAAGGACAACGCTGGAGAACAGAGAATGCAACAAAGAGGAGAGAGCAAGAATATGAGAAATATCTCATCGTGGCCTCTTGGTAGACATCAGTACTGAGAAAAAAAACGTCCACATGAGCATAATTGTGTCTTAAATAATGGTTTTGTTTGTTGAATACAAAGGGTAAAGCCTATCCGCACATGCTGCTACTCTGACTGGTTTCCATTGGCTTAATATCTGACTTACGCTGGGTGTGTCTAAAATAATATGCAGATCAGAGCTACTGCTGAATAGCTGTTCTCAGAAAGGGAAACAATTTTAAAGCATTCCCATAATGCTGGGCAAGAGATAGTTAACTCTATGGAGAGACAAGATTTACTAGACTGAGCAGTTCTACTTCTTAGATAAAATGCTTTCAAGACATGAAGTAGGATATTTGTGCTAAAGAACCGTGATGTGTTGTGGGGGAGTATGGCTCCTGAGTGCTAAATTTCTAAAACAAAGATAGTTAAACTACCACAAAGATGGTTAAAGTCCAACTTTGTATTTTTGCTCTGAATTTTTGGACCAGATTATTTTGTTATATCTTTCTTTACTGTGTGTTCCTTATAATATCTAAGTAATAAGTGACAACTTTTATACAGCCTAGCAAAGAAAACCCACAATATGGCAAATTACAGAAAGTAATTTTTAAGCAGTGTAAGAGTGTACATAAAAGACAACCACTAAAAATCAGCTTCACAACTCTGCCATATAGCTAGGACTATGTGAAACTAGGACATATGTAACTGCGGACTATAGGACTGTAGGACTATATGTAACTAGTGTAACAGACTCTGAGTGTAATTGTAACAGAGAAAAGAGTTTAATAACTGATCAGAGTTTAATAACATCAGTTTAATAACTGATGACCAAGGAAATTTCTGGGTCATAAAAAAACGTGCTGAGCAAGTCCTGTGTCAGGTTTGGGGCAGGTATTTTTTGCACTGATTAGACCCCTAGAATAGGAGGTGGAAGGTTTCTCATTTAAAGAAGGCACCATAGCAGAATATAGAGCGCTAAGTCTGAAAGCAAAAGGAAGTTTATTTGAAAATCATTGTGGACTATGTCAGCTTCATAGCACAAAATACTGACATTCAGGTGCCAGAATCAATTTTCATAGTCATTGGAGATGATTAAAGATATATATATTCTCTTCAGCATTACGAATAGATGCTTTCAGCTTTAGTAGGCAGTACCTGATTATTCTGCCGCCACCTTTTCCTCATTGCTCCTCAGTCAGTCTGAGCATGGGCTTTAGTAAGGCCTCTTCTCAGAGAGGGGAAGTTAGTAGAGCAAGAGCAAGACCATTTACATATAGACGGAAAACTATTGTGAAATGAGATTCATTTTTTTTGCAGCTGAGGGAAAGGAAAGGAGGACAGGGACATTATTTCTGCAGAACTCAGTACTGGAGATGGCTCAGAGAAGGGCAGTGTATTTCATAAGAGGTTTTATAACATACTGAATCTTTCTTTCCACTGGATTTTTTTTATTATTATTAATTAAGTAGTCTTCCTTAAAATTTCAGGCTCTAAAAATGTTGATTCATGCATCTTTTTCATAATGTTTTTGGGTGGAGTCTGTTGTGAAAGAATAGTGTATTCCTTTTTTTCTCTAGCCATCTAAATTACTATTTTCAAGGAGATCAAAGAGATCTCTGTTTCTCAAAAGAGAAACATCCTTCTCCTGACCCCTTCCCTGTTTTGTCAGTGTCATAAATTGTGACTCTGGTTTATAAAGCGCTCACATCCTAGTTCATTGGGTGACATCCTCATCTGGAATAAGTCAGTCTTGTTCCATAGATTAGTTCCTATTTTACTTTAGCTTTGATGAGCCTGATCATCTTCATACCTATTGCATGAGAAGTTCTGTTAAAGCCAGTAAAGTTTCATTGCTGCAAGACCAATTTAAATGAGAAGGTGACCATTTTTTAGCCATTAGTTGTTCCATAGAATATTCAGATCTTATTGTTTTCATAAATGCATAATATACAAACATGAAACTATAAAATGAAGAAGTTCTTGATTATCTTAAATTAAGATTGTGAATTTGAAATAGGAGCCAGAATATAACTACAATCATTCTCACTCTGTTGAGAGATCTTGGAGCCTCTGTCCATTTCAGAGAAGGAGAAATGGCTAACAAGTAAGAGAAAAATAAAGGAGAAAATAGGAGAAATGATGATAAATAATACACCCCCCCACCATGCTCACCCCCAACCTGGTGACTATACAGACTAATAATCTAAAAACATTCCTTAGACAATTGCCCAAGTCAGCTCTCCATATCACCTGCCAGAGCTATTAAAGCAGGATGTAGGATCTATTGATAAGTGTGCATTTCATTTTTTTCTGTGACACAGTATTTCATTCAATTATACCATTAATTATGTAAAGTTTCTAGAACTGTCCAAAATGAGATAACACTATCATGGCAGTTTACAGAGAATTGAGCTGCTTTGTCTACCTGATATGCCACTTATGCTATTTTTTTCTAATCGCTTAGAACTAGGACAATATTAAGATAGAGAATGGAGGGAAGGCCCAGTATACTAAGAGCAGTGCAGCATAGAAAATTTGAGCTTTTAATTTCATCAAAAATGGCAGATGATGGAACAAGATTCCTGGAAACAGAAGATACTGCTGTTATTAAATTGCTATAGGAAAGGAGAAGCAACTGAACCCTATAGGGGTGTTCAGTCCCGCAGGGGCACTTACGGGAGCTCCAGTCCTTCCTGAGCCAGAGCCCTTAACAGTCTGGCAAGTTACCCTGTGACCCTTTCGTTGTAATCATTCTTAGAAAGGTTTCATCTCTCCACTTTCCAAGAGTTTGCAGTAAAGAGAGCAAAGTAGTAACGAGGACATTAGTGGGACTTTTCTGTATTGCTTTCTCTAAGCATTTTTGTCACCAGTTTCCTGATAATTGTTATTTTTCTTAAAGATCAGCTGCTGGAATCACCTCATAATAACAGTTTTGATATTCTAGGTAATTTTTCTAGTCCTTACGGCTGCAAGAAAACATCTGAAAACACAGACCCCCTGAATGTTTCAACACCAAAAATCAAATAAAAGCACGGAAATGAAATACTCCTTTAAAATATGGTGGGTTTATGTTTTATTCATGATAGGGAGGCTAGTTCATGATTTTGAATTAACAGGGTTGTCAAAATTGCACATGACATCCAATACAAAACACATTTCAGTGCATTAATCCAGCATGCTAATTTGAGAAGACTGAAAATTCATATTCTAGTTTAGACCCTGAAAAGGAGAAAAGCACAGTGCGCTTCAAGCAAACTAAATAGCTGGTTATTTACTTGCGTGGTTCCTGTCAGCAGCTTCATCTGTGTTAAATAGGTGTAATTGTGCATGCTCAAATGGAATGAATTAGATCCAGTTTTGGCAGAGCCAAATTTTCCAAATCCTTTATTAATTTCCTAATACAGAGTGAAATACTTCTGTCTCCCATTATATTTAAATTCTCTTAGTAGAAAAGTAACTTTTTAAATTTTTCTTTCTTTTTTTTTTTTAAATATCCGCCTGAATTTGAGAAAAAACTTCTTTCCTGTGAGGGTGCCAGAGCCCTGGCACAGGCTGCCCACAGAGGCTGTGCAGGCTCCTTCTCTGGAGATCTTCAAACCCGCCTGGCTGCCGCCCTGTGCCCCATGCTCTGGGTGTCCCTGCTGGAGCAGGGCTAGGTGATCTCTAGAGATCCCTTCCAACCGCAAGTTTATCAAAACCTGCGCATTTTAAAAGCCATTGAAAATAAAGTTGCCACCCAGCAGCCAAGGGTGTGAGAGTTCGAAAGCAACACTTTTGGTTTCCTAACTCTTCAGAATAGTTGCAAGGGGAAAGTGTAGGAGCTTTCAAATTTAAACTTTTACAGAAAATGAAGTGGTAACACTTACTATTGTTGGCTATATAACTCAGTAATAACTCAGAGGAAAATTGTTTACACTTGGCAGAAGTGAATACTAAACAAGCTTCATAATCTCCTCTTTGCTAGTAAGCACATTTTCCTTTTAAGAAGGAGCTAAAATGTACTTATGATGATCTTACACTTCTAAAGACAAGTGCAAGAGAAACTTTGTCTAAATCGGAATTTTTTGAGTATTTTCCTGGCAGATTTAAGAAATAATAATGATCAGATCTGGATGCCCCTTGCTTGAATCTTCAAGCAGTGTTTATTACAGGCTAGCTTTATTTTAAAGGAAAAAGAGCAGGAAATTGAGTATTAAGCTGTGTGTATAATGTTGAAATTTGGAAACACTTTTGTTTGAGTTACTGTAGCTTAAGAGCCAGTATTTATTATTCTGCTTTGATTTTTATAACTCTCAACACATTTGGCTAGGACATTGGAACTTAGATTTTGTATGTGCTTAAATTTTTTTGAGTAAGTTTGAAATCTCTTGTGTTGTTCATTTATGCCTAAAACTTAACATGTCATCCACAAAAGTCTACCCCCTGTTTTTTTTTAACATAGTGTGAAATATATGTCTAGAAATAAAATGTTTGCAAAAATTCTGTTTTTGGGATCAAGAGAATATTTGCAGCTAGAATAAGACATATTTTTAACTAATAGTTAAAAGCTTGTTAAGCATTTAAGCGCTTCTTTTAATACACTACTATCGTTGTTCAGATGTTGAAAGTTCAGTAACTCAGGTTCACCAAATTCAACTACTAAGTGCTGAGCTCTCTTGAAAATTATGTTGGAAAATCTTCTACTGAGTAGTTCTCTACTTGAGTTTTCGCTACTGAAGAGACTCTTTTAAAAAGATTTTGTCTTAAGTGTGTTTTAAGAGATCTTTTTTTCAAATATTCTTATTGACTTCTAGTTGGACTGGCGATTCCAAATCCCTCTGGTGTTTTTGAACTCTGGTATAGCAATTGGTTTGAAACCAATAGGCAATAAAACATTAGTGCTAGTCTTGATATTGCCAGATATCAGCAAAACTGTAATCAATTTATTGTGAAGTATTTTAAAATATATTATTAAAAGATCTAAATGAGGCAGTGGAATAGTGAAAAGCACAGTGAGAGACCCTACAGGTTTTCTTATTGTAGCTACTTGGAAATTCCACATGACTTTGGGCTAATGATAGCACAGTATGTTTTTGAATAGAGTCAGATTATTAACCCACACCTCTTAAATTCTAATGTGAGGCTTTGACCTCAAATAGCTCTCCATATTATTGCAGAAATGCTTCAAGCTGATTTAATTCATCCTACCCTTAAAAAGAAGGGGTAAACATTTCATTAGGTGACAGAAATATCTAAAAATTTACATTATAATTATGCCATCAAAACATTTTTTTTTTTTGCAATTTTTTGGAGCTTCCTGTACTGACTAAAACTAAAATTGCAGAAGCATATGAAAATATTTAAATGGTGGTTAATGGACTGTGTTTTGTTTTGTGTGATTATCTTATTGTACTGTGTACAATTGTGTTACTTGATATACAGCTATTATTCTAAATGTCAAGATGTGGCTGGTAAATAACGTTAAAACTCCATCTCATGGTTACTACAATAAATGAGTTTCAATGGAATAATGTAGTTTGGAGCGGAGATGGAGCTGTTGTGCAAACTGTGCATTTTTGTTGGGATATTTCTACTTTTCATTTTTCTTTAACTTAGCTAACGCAGCCACAAAGAAAAATTGATATGTTTTTAATGTTATTTGAGGAAAAAAATGTCTGCTAATATTTCATAAAGGCTCTTTTCAAATCTCATGAGCAATTGTCAATTCAGCATTGAGACAAGCTCCAGCGTCCAGCTTTGTTGAGCTCTGCTGCCTTCAGAATTGCATGCAGAGGCAAAAGAGCTTGTAAAGGTGCTGTGTCCAGTGCGTGCTGCAAAGGAGGCCGCCAGGCGTTCAGCCAAGCTTAGTAGTTCTACCAAAACCTGAATTTTCAAAGTAGCTGAGTTTAGGAGCCATGTATAATGGACTGTCAGACTTCTGCCCTTTGCTTCCATGCGATAATCACCATACTCTCTTTTTAAAATTATGTAGTTATATAGGTAATTGCTTCATTTTGAGGATGGTTAAAAAAAACACCTAACATAAAGTCACCAGTATGTCTATGTATCATTCTCTCTGCCTTCCCTTTACTTCTATCTTTGAAACAGTTCTTCCTGTTTAACTTCATTTAGACCTCCACTAGTTTCCCGATGCCCTTCTGTTTCCTTTGCTTTTTATTTTACCATGTTTTTTGTGGCAGTGGAAGATTAATAACCAGACGTTTCCACTTTGTATGCCTCAAATATTTACCCCTTAATGTGATATTCACTATTTCAATTTTGCTTTTGCTTCCAGTCTCTGTGAAATAAATTCCTTGATTTAACTCATTTAGACTGAAAATATCCTTTTTTTATGCCTACCAGAATGCTGTTGTTTGGTGATACCATTTCATTTTTAATAGTTACCTTAAATAATTCAGATATATTTGTATAGCTTTCAGTAAGAAATCTCAATCAACTTATATAAACACAGCTTGAAACCAAAATACAATATGAAGTGACAGTAAGCTAGTTATTAATTGTAGTTTATGCTATGTCTTTGGAAAGGAGTATGCTGTGAGAGGTGGAAAGTTCATGGTTTTATTATTGCTTATACATTTGCCTTGGTGCTATATAGTTTAGAACACTTGATATTCAGCTGTAGACATTGCCCAACTTGGGAGAGGCAATTTAAACGATTAGAAGTGAGCACTGAGAGGCCCTAAATCTCACTGGGACATTGAGGACAACTTAGGGGGAAGTGCTAGAAACATGGAGAGAGTTATGCTTTTTTTTTTTTTTTTAATGAAAAGCTACCTAGTATATTGTAATACCAACAAAATATCTGTAATTATTACTTCAGTCTGTCAAAAGGTTGAATAGCACTCTTCTTTACGCTGACGGCACCCTGTCCTTACAATTGGGATTTAGCACCACTTTTTTTCTGATTTTACTGTCCTAACATGTACTCTCCATTCTACAACGACTACATCTCTCCCTGATTTTCTGCAAAAACAACAATAATAATAATAAATGATTGCAGAACCTGAAAAGACACCTCCTGTCTTCAAATGTCAACATAAACCCCTGAAATTCATTAGCAAACTGCCATCTTGACTTCTAAGCAACCATACATTTTACCCTTTTCAAAATAGCATCTAATTCTGAAAGATGGGTGATTGGGTGTATTTTTCTGACAGGGAGTCACTATATTCAAAAATATTTTTAAAAGTGTTTACTGTACGCACAGTCTTATTTTGTGTGTAGTTTTTCGATGTGAAAAACAACCCCTGATGGTTTGGCTGCATTATATTCAGCAGAACATCTGCAACAAACTCTTAGAATTTGCATTAGAACAATGACTGGCTGAAATACTGAGCATCAGCGCAGAATATTAACAGATGCCTTTCTCTTTTCTGAACCTTCTCAAGCACTAGGAAACACATTTTCTGTTTCTTTTCCCAAAGACGATAGAGTGTGTACTTCAGAATGTGGTCTGGTGATAGCAATTTGTGAAAAAAGCAATCTAAAAAATGCAGGTACGCAAGACAGGGAATGAGATTCCGCCACCTCTCCAATTATTTTTTCTGAAATTAGTGTCCACACAGGCTTTGATCTATTGGCACTAACATTATGGGCCAGGCTTTCAAAGCCATCCGTAACTGGAAGCCATAAGCTAAAATATCCAATCGATTTCTATCATTGTAAGCACAGGATAATTCAAATAAGGACACCGTGCACCTGATTTGTAAGGCACTTAAATTAGATGTGGAGTGATGCACAATTTTTTAGATGATTTGCTATCAAGCTACAAGTTTCTTAAAGGCAACCTCTTTACAAATAATCGATATTGTAGATCAGCATTGCAGAAGATGTAGATTCATTTCTGTCATATCACAAACAGAGCAGATGCACGTGGCCATGCAGTAACAGATATCCGGATTTTAGCGTGAGACCTGTGATCAGCTGATCGGTTGAAACTCTGCTCTTTCTTCACTTTCTTTGAAGCCCATCCGGCTGAGGTTTGAGTTTTCCTTTGGCATTTCTGACCTGTCCGGTTTCATGCAGTACTTGCAGGACTTGCAAGTTCAATGCACGTCTCCTGCTTTTCTCTTGCTAGGCCTATTTAATACATTTTCAGTGTCATGAAAATCTGGCCATCCCTTTTGTGCAAAAAAAAAAAAAAAAAATCTAAGATTTCTAAAATTCCCCAGCTGTTTGCGAGGCCATCCCCAGCAAGTGGCTAGTGGTCAGGTACCTGATTTGTCCTAGGCTTCATGTACAGCGGTGAAAATTCTTGGGAAAGGGAACATATAGGTTTGCTCAACTCTTGCACCCATTCTTCAGGGGTCCATGTGGGGCTTGTGTTACTTGGTGTGTCAAGTTGCTGGTGCAGGGCAGACTCTTTCTTCTCCTCTCTGAGGGACCAGCTGTCTATCTCAGTCAGTAATATAATGCACCTCTGCTTATAAAGATTTGTGAAATTTGAGGATCAGAGCATTTTTCAAGACTTATGGCCAGCATGGAATGAACAAAATTATGCTAACAGTAAAGTCATATGTCTGATCTGTTGTTTGAAAGCCCTGTTATTATCCCCAACAATAATTCTTGCACATAATAAGACAATATATCAAGTCTTCAAAAAAGGCCATATTTTCACTGCCAGATAAATCTTCACAACTGAATCACTTATCAAAACAGTATTTTGGAGAAATAAGGAGATCAGGCCAGTAAAGTTCTTCATTATTTCAGTTACGGATTGACATTTGAGCCGTCTTTTACCATTAAATAAAAGGAAAAAAATATCCTCCCCCTTTATAAGATATCACAATGTTATGTGTTAGTTTTAGCTTCTGTTCCTGGCCTTCTGTAGATCTGCAAACCATTACAACGGCGCCTATTAGAGCAAATACTGTGGAAGATTTGGCAGTTCTTCCGTGATAAACCTTGTTTTTCAGGAATTCATACTTACTCATAAAAATTCCCTCCTGGCTGAGACTTGGCATGGAAGGCCTTGATTCACAAAGACTTTTCTTGTGTATTTTTACAGATTTTTAAAAATAAATCAATCTCATTTAGTAAGTTAGAAGTATTTAAAAATAATGTGTTGTTTATAGTTCATATAATTGTATCCATTGGAAACAAGGAGTATTATGGTTGCTTATCTAAATAGACGCATTTTCTGATGATGAGTGTTTGCTTTATTATACTTATATCATAAATTACTTTCAAATGTTCCTGTGTATTTTGTCTGTTGGATATAGCTACACAGAAACTCATGAGTAGTTTGTTTTATATGGTGAAATTATTTTCAGTGTTCTACAAATTTCCAAATAAGTATTTTCCTTTTAAAAACAGACTGTGCATTAACTGTCTAACTCTTTAAGTTATGGTGTGGTGTTTATGTTAAGTTCTAATGTGCATTTTAAAAGTTATTTCTCTATATGGCATATTTGTTTTATAGTGGCAATGTTTTTCTATTTCAGTAGTTTTGTATAAATAAGTATTGCACTACATTTTGAAGTTTTCTCAGTGGAGATATCACCCACTTTGCGTTTCTTAATTACTTTCTGATTCAACAAAAGGACTTCTGAGAAGAAAATTCCTCTTAGGAACTAAGTTACTAATAATATTCAGTAAAAAGCTAAAATGCATATATCAGTACAGCTGAAATTATCAGCAAACAATTTTTGACTGAGGATGTTTCCACAGTTTTGACAGAGGTCAACTCTACTGGCAATTTCTCTCTAACAGAGGTTTTAACTGCCTGCCTAGATAGGCAAACCAGGGAGAAATGTTTAATCTTTATGATATAAATTTCTTCTCAGCTGGATAATAATGTTTTATCTTTCTGATGAAAACAGGTTAGGGAAAGACCTTATTATCTAAAGTTTACTTGCACAGAAAGTAACAACAGAAGTCATATATTATAAGCCCTGTAGTTGTGGGAATAGAATAGAGGAGAATAACAAATAGCATTAAGGAGTTAGTTATCATTCAGATGTGCAGAAGGAAACTGGGAAGATGCTAACCATAACTAGAAAGGGAATAAATTCAGACAGAAGGTAACAGATGACAAGAAGAAAATGTTACCTGCTAGTCTGTTGCCCACTATTAATTTTATAGGACAGTTTAAGTCAGCACATGGAACAGACTGTGAGAAAGGCACTGTCTAAGAAATGAGTATTTGATACACAATGAAATAAGCAGATCAGCTTACTTCACTGTGAGAAGCTGATAGTCACTTAATGATCAAGCTTGATTCAAATAAAGACTTCCTTGCAGTGTACAAAACAGCATCAGTCCACCTAGAGTACGTAGTTACATACTTGAATGTCTGTTTTACACAGAATCACAGAATGGTTGAGATCGGAAGGGACCTCTAGAGATCATCTGGTCCAGCCCCCCTGCTCCAGCAGGGACACCCAGAGCACGGGGCACAGGGCGGCAGCCAGGCGGGTTTGAAGATCTCCAGAGAAGGAGCCTGCACAGCCTCTGTGGGCAGCCTGTGCCAGGGCTCTGTCACCCTCACAGGAAAGAAGTTCTTCCTCATGTTCAGATGGATCTTTCTGTGTTTCATCTGGCACCCATTACCCCTTGTCCTGTCACTGGCCACAACTGAGAAGAGTTTGTCCCCATCCTCCCTACATTCTCCCCTCAGGTACTTGTACATGTTGATCAGATCCCCTCTCAATCTTCTCTTCTCCAGGCTAAACGGGCCCAGCTCCCTTGTTTTTTCCTCACAAGATAGATGGTCCCGTCCCTTAACCATCTTTGTCGCTCTGTGCTGGACCCTCTCTAGAAGCTCCATGTCCCTGTTGTCCTGGGGAGCCCAGAACTGCCCCCAGTGCTCCAGGTGCGGCCTCACCAGAGCTGAGCAGAGGGGCAGGATCCCCTCCCTCGCCCTGCTGACAACACTGCTCCTCATGCAGGCCGGGATCCCCTTGGCCTTCTTGGCCACGAGGGCACATTGCTGACTCATGGTTAACTTGTTGTCAACTGGGACTCCCAATTCCCTCTCTGTGGAGCTGCTTTCCAGCAGGTCAACCCCTACTCTGTACAGATGTCTGGGGTTGTTCCTCCCCAGGTGCAGGACCCTGCACTTGCCTTTTTTAAATCTGTTTGTTCTAGTCCAGGGGCTTATAACATATCCATCCAAAACTAGATCTATGAGAACTGCTCAGTTTGAAAGCAGATACTCATTTGAGGTTAGTCATGTCTAAAGAGTTATGGTAATTTTTCTTTAATCATCTCTTGATCTTGATGTACAGAAAAGAGTGTATAGGAAACTATGATGCTTTCATTAATCAAAGCACTGTTGAGTCTTTGCCTTTATATACAGAAGACCAATTAAATTATGTTAATTGATGCAATATTAATGCTACAAGGTGGGTATACATAGTTATTCTACTGTGACTCATTCTCTGCTTTCTTCACTGGTGGAAATACTGATTTTTTTCCTAGTTTGCTTCAATTTTAGGATAAAAGCATGCATCTAAAACTTGCTTCACCTCAGGCTCTTCAGCTATAGGGAGTTGCATTTATGGAATCAATTGACCCACCTGAGGTACTGCATTGACAGTAGGGTCTTTCTTTGAGGAAAGAAGGGCACAAAGTAGATTTTATGCTAGTATGAATTGTTGTGCTTTTTAGGGGTTAATGGAATTTATACCAGCTGGGTATGCCTTAATTATCAGATATCTGTGGGTACACTTTTTTTACTTGGCCTTGCCTAATTTAGCTATGTCTTTACAAGTAAAGGAAACAAACCAGACTTGTTCTTTGGCCCTCATGCCCTTAGTTGGTGTCCATTCAGCAAGACATTCTCCTCCACAGCAAGGCAGGGTGACCTCAGGTGTACTGTTCACTGGGTACAGCTCCTGACCCAGGCTGCCCCAACCCAATCTGGGGAGAGTTACTAGTTGGCAAAGGTCACAAATATGCCAGGAAACCTGCTAATAAATTTTTCAGGGCAGTGTTCAACCCCATGCCCACTTCAATTTATTCATAAGATGCAGCCTTTGTGGCCAGTCACTAGATTGGCAAGGATATGGACTTGTACGTGTGGCCTGCAGAGAGTAGCTAGCATGAGCCATTTGGTTTCTGATCTCAAAACAGAACTTGAACATTTTGGTTCTTTCATTTCTGCAACGTCTTTAAGCTAATACTATCACAAAATAATGAAGTAGAGATCTCCTATCCATCAGAAGCTCACCCAAAGTTTCTGTAAGAATGTGATGATATGAAGCATTATATAGCACATATATATACATTTATGTTTTTCATATGGTTAATTAAACCCACAGCATCATTCTTTACATACTAAGGTTTTATTGGTTTTATTGGTATTAGAATAAAGAATTTTTTTTCTGAAAAAAAAAAAACTGATAATTACTTCTCTCTGTGCTTCCAATCAACAGTCTTTGATGTGCATCTGTTTCTAAAGTACATCTGTAACTTCCAGTCAGGAAAAGCCTTTTATGGCAAGTGACCTTTAAGCTACATGCTGTGTTTATCTCATATATTCTTTTTCTTCTTAAGAAAGCATCCACACATCTTTCTTCATATTTATCAGTGAATATATACCTAAAAATAATTGATGCGCGGAAAAAAAATATTTTTTCAATATAATTTATACTGGCCGTTCAAACTGATGGTGGAAATTATAGTGCTGTCCTTTTTGCAGATATCAGGATAATTTGTCCACTCCATTTGTATTATTCAATAATCATGTTATTATTGCTTCTTATACCATGTGACGCCAAGCTTTTATCCAGCTGCTCTGTGTGTGAGGGGAAAGAGAGTCATGTGGTGCTGAGAGCACGTGAAGCCCTAGCCTGTCATAACAGATATGCTGCAGGTCATTTATTCCCCTAATACACCCCACCTCAGAAAGGAAAACAATGAATTTTTGCTTTTGCTCCTAAGGTCTATGATAAATACAGAAAAATGCGTGTTTTTATTTAATTTTTTGCAGTTTTTGATGTGAAATTTGTTAGAGACATACAGTTAAGTGGCACCAATGGTTTTGGCGTTTTTTTTTAGTTTTACTAGCAAATAGTATATTTACAGTAGCCTATAAGTTAATTTCTGTAAGGCTTATGCATAATTTATTAATATTTGGATTAATATTTACATCTAGAGAAATGAAACAAAAAAAAAAATTCACAGCAGTCCTGAGCAGGAATAACTATCATGAAGTGAGGTATTCAGACTTCAGATTTATTTTGATCTATAAAGTTCTCCTATCTTTACCACAAAATTATAACAAAATACATGGCAGTTGGATATCTGGAGAAAGTGATGGTTGCCTTAATATATTTGTTTCAGTCAGTTATATAAAAATTATAATTTATGTATTATATAATTATATATAGAATTATATAATATAATACACAGTATGATTTAAATTTCAGGAGAATACAAAGACTAGTGTAATGGTCAGCAATAAGTACTCTAGGCTAGACCTAAAGAAAAATCTAGTCCTCTTTCAGAAAACTTAATTTTAATGTAGGTAAACATAAAGTTATACATGGAGAAGAATTAGCAGAGGAGGAATGCATATCTCCAATGTGAGGAATTGCACCTAGAAGGTAAAGCTCCTGATAAGAAACCTTAGTTGTGAAAAGTGGAAATGCAATTCTTGCCTAGTAATAACAGGAAAAAATGAAAAAAGCACAAGAAGACAGTTTTCTGCTATATATGGGCTGAACTGTAGCATCCAGCTGGGGACTTGCATTTTACAAAATATACCGAAAAACAGAAGATGATGCAGATAAGAGCTACCAGGTTTAGGAGAGGGTTAGAAAATAAGCTTCATAGAAAGAAGCACAAGGACTGCCACATGTGTAACTTCTCAAAGAGATGATGAGCAGAGATTTGTCTACAGTGTATAAAACCCAAGTCCTTTAATTTAGCAGAGAACAGCATAACCAGAAGTAATATCTGGATATTAAAATTCACATTGGGAATTTGGCATATGATTACCTGCTGGAACAGGTACCGGAGAAAGTGGTGGGTCTTTCTCCCCTTGCCTTCAATCCTAGAAAGGATGCATTTCTCTAACAAGGTATAGCAATAGAGCAATATGAAATAGCCATAGCAATATGAAAATAAGTCTTTTGACAATGTATATTTAAGAGATCTCATTAGATGTCCTTCTCACTTGCAATCAATATATCTCTTAAGTTTTAAGGACCTTCCCTGGAGTGGTGAAACTCGGCCTTTAATCCAGCTCTCCCTTTCCCCGGCTTTCTCTGTACCATATTTGCAGCAAGAGAAATAGTACCACGGTGACAGGAAAAGCCAGCAACACCCTGGGAAGGCTGTGGTGCCACATACTGCCTGTGCACGGCCACCCCATCACCTTTCCAAAACGCAGGGTGGGGTGAGGTGTGGGAAGTGCTCCCGCTAGAAATGCCCCAGGAGCAGCTGTGCTGGGGAGGAGAACCTGTCCAGCTCACCCTGCTCACCTCCTTGCAGACCTTCTTGTGCATCTTCCTCAAAGAGGAAAGCAGAGCTTCAAAAGACAGTCTATAGATCATAGCTAGAAGAACCCAGTCAACTAATTTGTTGTTTGCAACGTCATTGTAGAGTATTCTTCACATGAGCAAGAAACAACAACAGAAAAGGTTTTTTAAATGACATGGTTCCAAAAAGCTGTTTCTAAAGTTGTGACAGCAATCTGATGGTACTGGTACACAAACAAATGCTGCAGTAAGATAAAGTGCTGTGTGGGATGCTACACCTATTTGTTTTTATTACACATGGCTGTGCAGTGTTGCTTTGATATCAGAGAAAAAAACAGTATCTATGTATTTGGAAACAATTAAGAATTAGGGAGAGAAGTGCCCTTTTCCACTATTCCTAATAGTGAATAAACTTGCTGAAGATACATGCTGTGGAAGTAACTGGTGGGAGTGTAGTGAGTCCAAGAGCCCCCATGGCCAACCTGGAGAAAATACTCCCGTTTCAGCCAGGAGAAATTCACTGTTTAGGAACAACACCATTTAACTCAGGTCATCCTTTAACTCCAGGCAGACCCTGGCTCAAAGACAGCAGCTGCCTCTGTGCTAGTTAAACAGATGTACTTGGTTGCTCTTTGGCGCTGGCACGGAGCTGTCCGTGTCCACGCAACCCTTCTCGCTGCCTGCAAAATGAGGACCTGCCTGCTGGGAGCAGAGCCTTGGCCCACGCAATGTGAAAGCTAAATTTAGATCGTTTGGTATAGAGTGTGTTGCTGGAAAGTGTTGTCACTATAGGCAAAATATTTTTGCACATGGTTACATATTTTTGACTGTGCACAAACATTTTTATGATTTTGAGATTTGTTTTATATATCATCTGAAAGGAAGAAAAACAAACTAACCCAAATCTTCCATTGGAAATATTTTGCTTGGCTCTGCTTGCAAAGCATCTGACCAGACAAGGTGGTGGCTGAGATAAGAATAACTGAGTATCCTCTGTGCAAGTGATACTCGTATCATTGAATTTTGAGCTAACAGTGCATAAAAATTTGGGTGGCATGGGAGACCCACCTGCTTTTACATAAGCATGACTGAAAAGAAGATTAGACCCGTTATTTAAACATCCATACTATTGGACCTATTATTTAAACACCTATACTATTGAGTTCAACATATATCACCTAAAAGAATTTTCCAAGACGTTTTCATGTCACCTTGACTTTCCTGGTTCTCCTCTTTCACCAGTATATTTTCTTTTTATTTCTTCTATGAATCCATGTATGTGATGTCCTAATTATAGTTTTAATATTCTTTAATGAATAGGATATGTTAGTTTATGCTCTAGGCAGAGTAAATGGCTGCATCTGTAAAGAAAAATGAATGTTCTTTGAATGGATGAAAGGAAGTTAATAGTTGGGAGCACAGGCCAGTTTTCATATCTCACTGCCATCTACTGTATAAACTGCAAAATCATACTGTGGAAAATGCATAGCATTTCACCAGTGTAAGAAGACTCTTTTCTCAATGAATTTCCCCCAAACTCAAGGAGGGAAAATCCACAAAATTCTTGAGTTTTACACGGGAATCAGTATCTCCTAAACAATGTCTGAAGCTGCAATGTTGTCCAATAGGAAAGAATCAGATTTTATTTTTGCTTACATTTTTTTTTATTCAAGACAAATGAAAAATGAATGTTTACTTCGGGAGATAAACAGTTTGTATGTTAGTTTACTTATTCTCATCCTGATTAATAAAACCTTTAATTTCTTAGTGGATTTCTTAGAGATTTTACAATGGCAAAGCCAGTGGGATTGACATACAGACTTGGGGTAGTTTAATAGTTATTTTAGTTGAGGAATTATTCTTTGATTCTTTTAAATTAGCTTTCATCTCAGTAGCTGATGTTTGGTGCTATTATACTAACAATGTTATATAGAAAGGGTTACAATCATTTATCCAGAGTGCTGGCTGAGGAGAACTAAGTAAAATATTAACTGAGTTAGGTGTGCATTACCAGGGCAAGAATGTCTGCTTTTACAATGGTTACTGTACAAGTAGCCAAAGTCTACTCAAGACAGAAATTTCTCTGATTTTTGTCAAGAAAACTAACATCAAATAGACAAGAATCAGCTAAAAACATCCAGCTGTGCCCAAAGGGAATTTATTTTCATAGTCTATTATTCTGATAGTTTTATTAATTTCAAAAGATCAGAAATATTTTTAGTATACTCCATTAGCTACTAATACTGCACCAAAAACTATAAAACATAACCAGTAAGTTTGAAAAATCAAGCACTCTCAAACTGAAAAAAATGTTGTCATTTGCTCCTTTTTGTATCAGTTATGATATGGCCTATAATTAAGTTGTTTTTATTTCTTTTCGGTAAATATTTAAGGCCAACCCTTGCAAATGAAGAAAGGAGGATAAAATGGCTTGTGGCTTTTCTATGGTGTCCATTGTTACTGTATTTCAGCACTTTCAGCAATTCATTAATCCACGTTTATAAATTCTGACATACTCTGATTCTTTTAATCTTGGGATTAAAAGTGGTTTTCTGAGGAGTTTATGTACTTTACATGTTCACAGCATCCTTTCTATCATCTTCAGAGGCAAATATGAGAATGCAAGATTTTCTTTGAATGACCTCAGAAATTCACCCCAGAAAATGAGGAACTGTTTTCTGATATTTGACCCATTCTGGCCCATGTTTTCAGCTTGCCTGCCTTGTTTATCTGTGTCACTGTCCAAGTCTCAATCTCTTCTGTTCCCTAACCAAAATGGCTATTTTATTTTGGCTGATTTCCCCTATGTCATACTTGTCCTGTAGCACACATTGAATCATTTTCAGCCTGTCTTTGCTAACATTAAAAAACAACTGCAAACTAGAGTCTTGCTAGCAGAACTGTTGTGTATTCTTCATCTGCCAGTGATGTCTGTAGCATCCAGTTTGCTACATTATGAAAATTCTTTGCATTCTCTTCCTGAGGGCCATTTGCCAGGGCTGGTTTGTAAATCATGCATTTGAAAGAGACTGACTTTGTAGCAAGGGAGTTTTTCTTTCATTCATTATATGTTTAAAAGTTCTTTTATAATTTGTGCATTCCTCTGGCAGTTTGAGTATCCAAAGCAGAAATATTAAGTCTTTGCTACAGGTCCATGCCGTGTTTTCATCCATCGTTCAGTACAATAGGTTGTTCATGAACTTTTCTGTGCAAGAAATAATGACATCGGCATTTACGGCGTTGACTTCCTCTGCTTCTGCTGCAGAGTGACGTCCCCTGTGACCGCGGCCCTGTCCTTCGTGCGGGGCTCATTCCCGCGGAGAGCCCCGCTGCTGGGACGCGGGCTGCCTGACGGCTCTGCCGCAGAGCGGCACTGCAAGCCCCGAGCTACGGCTACGTGGCTCTTGGTAGACCTGCCTCCTTCTGACATCTACCTAGACGCTGGAGTCAACGCAAAGACATATGAAATGGCTCGTCATGGTTAGTTCACCTGTGTCTGCGGTCTTTCAGTGATACCGCTCGAGTGTGGCAGCTTTGCTGGCTTATCATGCGGAGGAAATGCTGCCGTCCACAGGGTCTAAATGAGAAGTGCAGCCATATGAGAACGATTTACAAGAACACAGCATTTAGCTCCCACAAGGGTCAATTAAAAGGAGAAGAAACCAAAAGGTGCAAAGGGGCATTTCTCAAGGCCTGCCATTACCTGGAGACACCATTAGGCCTTTGCTGATAGCAGTGGAAATTCTGCATATAAAAACATTGGGAAGAGAAATAGTTGCAACCTTTAAGCCCCATTATTCAGTAGTCATCCACAGAAGAGAAAAAAATTGTTTTAAATGACAGGACAATTAAACATTTTGAAATTTCTAAAATAAAATAGTAATTTTTATGTGTGAACTCTGAAAAAAAAAAGTAGGAAAATTACAACTTTTTTTTTAGGCTTTAAATGTAAGTCCTTACTGCCCTCATGTGGATGTATACTGCGTTTTTGTTTTTGTTTTTCAATCTGTTGAAAGTAGAAATGGACCAGTCCATCACAAGAGCAGGAAATACTGTCACTTGACAACTCAACTGATTCAGTAGAGCTAAGGCAAGGATCACCAACAGCCCGGCAGGGACATATTGTGTAACTTTGACATGGAAAAAGTGCCTATGACAAAATCTAGTACTCTCTTTCTGTGTTAATACATATACTCTGTTTTATTTCTGAAATATCAGGAGTGCCATGAGTGTTAGGACTATGCCGTCCAAACTGTGGGAGAATGCAGTACCTTTTGAGATAGGATATGAGACAAAACAGGGAATTAGATTCCTAATTCCCTTACGGCCTAACTATATGCAGAGCTGTTCCTCTCCACTGTATGGGCAATTGCTGTTAAATTGCTGTTAAAAAAGAAGTCTATATGTATTACTGTAAATAAATAAATAAATATACACACACTTATATACACACACTATATATACGCACAAATATGTACACACACACACATACATATATGCACACATACACACATCTACATTTCGGGGATTCAAGTTGGAATTGCATTATTAGTTTTATGTTACTGTACCATTGAAAGCTGTCACACTTTGCAGGCTAATAGCAATACTTCACTGCATATTAGTTGAGCACCCCCCAACTGTGGACAAGTGAGAAACGCATGGGAAAGTTTTGTGAATAACAGTCCAAAGATGCCGTTCTGATAACAGCTGCTTAGTGGAATATACAGATTTGTTCATTGGCATTTTATAAAACAAGGAACAAATTTAAATTTGTAACATGTTTTCATTGCAATGAAGAGTTTGACCAAATGGAACCCCTTTTTAGGCAGTGGGAGGTAAAAATGCTTTTAAAGGAAAAAAACAGTGCATGAATTTGAAGAAGGGTTTAGTTAGCGTGGAAGGGAGGAGGTATCAGGAATTCCTGTATTCCTAAGGGCATATACAGGAACAGGAACACAGTCCTCACGGCCGGGAGCTCCCTGGGCCCGCGCGGACGCCGCTTCCCCGCTGCCCTCCCTCCGGGACGCGGGTCCCTCCTGGAGATGCTCTCCCGCCCTGGAAAGGCCACGGCTTCGAAGGAGGAGCCTGGAGCGAGACGCTGGGAAGCTGCTCCTGCCCTCTGCACTCTTGCGCGTGAGCAGACTCTGAGGTTAATGGAACTTCTTGTGCATGGCAACCTCAGCAACACTTGTCTGAACTCAGTGGTCTTTAGATAGTCACCTCTTTTTCTGCTAATCTCTGTTGCATTCCACTGACAATATGGGAGCCAATTGCTAGCCAAGAAGCACCTTTTTGCATTCAGTTTTCTGTTTAAAACAGCAGCTGGAATTTGGAGCCGTGTTATCCTCACTAACCAGTCGGACACTTTCGTGTGGTTTCGTGTCGTCCTGTAAACCCAGGAAGCCGCCCTGGGGCCCCGCGGCGCCAGGACGAGCCGCGGGGCTCGGCGGCCGCGGCCTCGGCGCGGGTTTGGCCGCGCTGACGACCCGCTGCTCCCTGCGGCCGCGGGGCAGGGCCGCGGAGAGCGGGCGCTGTCCTGGCCGCGCGGTGACGCGCCGCGCCACCCGCGCCTGTTGCGGTCCCTCTCCCTCTGGCTTTACCGTGTCCCATTGGGAGCACGCTGGCAGCTTGATTTGATGCTTGTCGTAGAGCAGGCGGCTTTATAAGGTTTTGAGAAATAGATGTCATGAGGGCCGTGTGCCATTTTACCTCTGCATTTCTGAGGCTTCACAGGAAAAAAAGAAGAGATCTTTTACCACCTTAATATTACAGCAAGCTTTTGCTTTACTTTCCTGGAGGACAGCACAGAGAAAGCTGGTGTGGGGCTGACTGCACATTTACTTTGTTGTTGTTAATTCACCCATAGAGAAAAAAACACTCAGAATCCAAGATCGCTCAGCAAATATTTCAGCAAAACTCCAGTAAAGCTCCAGTTAATTCCACTGGTCTCCCCACTAGCACCGTTATCAGTCGTTTCAAATTGTTTCTCCTCTTCTACTACTTCCTTCGAGTTAAAAATTTTGGAGTATTTAAAATAGGTGATAGGATAATTGAAACCATCTTGTAATGCCACTTTGTGTCAAGTCCCCCATCTCTCTGACCTCATTAGGTGTGCCTAGTTATTAGATACACTGTTACTAAAGAGTTTTTACTTAAAAGCTGCTTTGATTAATGATTGGTTGGACTGAGGTTTTACTGTGTAGGATTAACTAGATTTAAAAATGGCAAAATGCCATAGTAGCATTAATGCCAGACTTTAATGAGAAGCAGAAGTAACCTAAACTCATGTTCTCATTACTTTTATGTCCTGTCCTATTGCCACTGCTATTCTGAGTGAATAGCAGTCTTGTGATATATTGCTCCCAAATATGTAGACTTATCCATATCCATATATTTTAATGAACCTTAAATGTTGTTAATTTTAGAATCAGATTCACTATCTCAATGTTATTATCCAGTAGATAAAAATGTTTCATATTGATTTTAGTTAAGAAACAATACAGAAGACAAGATCATACTGACAAACATCTCTCCCAGTTAACACTATGCTGTCAGTGTAGCTGAAAACGGCACGTTTCACATTATTGTATTGTCTTCTACTTGAATTTTCTTCTACTTTCATCTTCATAGGTGAATTTAGTTCTCCTGAGGGTTTGTAGAGTGGAAAGCTCTAGAGGACTCTCTCTCTAGTGTTTTTTTCCATTGATCACATATTGCACCATTGATGCTGCTGATAAAACCCAGACAATTGTCACTCAAGACTATGCTCAGTCACCTCCTTAAATCTTACCAAAGTAGATAGGATTTAAATATATGCAGTGCTGAAGCAGGGTTTTTATATGTAGCATATTTTCAGTCCATGGTATCTTTGTTGAGATAGTCAAAGGAAAGAGTTTTCTCATCTCAGGAGTTTCAGATTTTTTTTTTTTTCCTTGCATTGATCCTGATTTCCTGATTTGGGTTGTTTTTCAGAAGCAGTGAACTTCCAACATGGTAGTGCTGGACAGAAAATGCGTAGTGAAGCTTTGATTCCTGCACAGTAACGTGCTGTGAGAACCAGGCACTGTGCACGCACCAGCAGTCCTAGCAGCTCTTCACGGAAGGGACATTGTTTCTGCCAAAGTGTGTAGGACCACGTCCAACCAAATACTTGGGCTGTAATGCCTGATTTCTCATTGAAATCGTGGATATATTGGACTTGACTTAAATAGGATTACTCACTCAAGCAAATTTACACAAGGGTCTAAGGCAGACATCCAGCCCTCAGTGAGCTAGGAGGCTACGTACACACTTGCTCGGCTCTGGGCCCTTGTCCAGAGCACAACTTTGCTTGCGTGAGTTAGCGTGTTGAGACTGAGATCTACATAAGCGTTGCGACTCAGACCAACAAAACTGCCTGTGTGGACAAGTGTTGACAGTCAGGGATCCGACTTCCTTCTTTACCATATTGAAAATTTCTGTTTCCAGTGATGATCAAAATTTATTAACTAAGCATTACATTTGCACTCGCCATCAATAATTCCCCAGTCACTGAGTTTTTTCCTTCCTTCTAATATTACCTTTGTATTCTTTTCTTGGTTGACCTATTCATATAATTTTGCTTTTCCTTGTTTAGGAAGAAGGACAACAAAAACAAAGGACAAGAAAAAGAAGAAAAAGAATTTGATGGAAAGGGCTCAGAAGCAGCACAGCATCTTTCTAGCTACAGATAAAACAAGCCAGTAAAGACTTGATTTTTTTTTTTAATATATATTTTGCAAAGTGCACAAAAGCTGCTATATGCTCCTGCCCATGGATGCACTATGATTCAGCTGCTTTGACAGTATTGGTGGCAAATAACTTGTGAAAAAAGCCCACAAGCTTGTTTGTTTTATTTATATTTTTTTTTTATTTTATTTTCCCCTCTTGTTTTTGACGTGAAGCCCTCAAGGTCAGGAGTGCACTGAGCTGAATCAGTGGAAGCGGTGCTGAAGCACGTCCAAGGCCTCGTCTGAGCGCCCGGGCGGTGTCGGCGTGGGACGGAAGCGGGGCAGGGATCTCCGTGTCACCGCCAGGCGACGTGAGCAGGTCTGAATAACAAAGCAGAGTCCCGGAGGTGCAGCCACTGCGGCGTTTAAGGCCCTTCTTTCTCCCATTTGCACCCTTCAAGAGTAAATGGGTATGACCTACCCAGGACTTACCTACTTAGCGTTAACGTGCTGCGTCCTCGGCACCCGTTACATCGGAAGAGCCGCGTACTGAAACTGCTTTGAGACGATGCCACCGGAGTCACTGCTTACAGTTCCAGAAGCACAACAGACCCTATGTGTACATATTACTCTGTATACATATAAATAAACATATTTACTGTACATCTATGCATTTTTATGTATAATACATTATACATGTTGAAGGTTATGTCCTGTTGGTTCTAGTAATATACTTAAAAATAATCCAGTAAATGTTTACTTTTTACTGTGTTTTAAATATCTTTTCATATCTCTCAATAGTTACAAATCATTTTTTTTTCTCATTTGTAAAACACACCTTGTAAGGACCCTCACAGTGGAACATCAGCTCTGAAACACACTTGCCAGACTCTAAACTCAGAATATTTTCTGCTATTCTGCTATCTCAGCCCCAGTCTCAGCCCCTACACTTCTCACAGAAAGAAGTGCAGCTCGTTTAAGATGAAGCATGATGGTGATAGGTGTTTTGAGTGTCAAGAAGAAAATAACATGGAAATCTCTTAGTATCTAAGATTGTATTTGTAGTTTTTCAAATAAAATGCACAATGTTTTATTTCTATTAGCCTTGATCCAGTCAGATGCAGCAATTAAGTACCTAAATAAGGGGGAAATACAAGAAAAATCTGTGCAGATTCAGAAGTATAGCAAACACCAGTATAAATTCCCAGTGTTGCTAGTTATTTATAGGAGTTCAACATATTTCATCTGCATCTGTTCACTTTTGTATTTCCCTTGTAGGCAAATTAAAAGGGCTCAGGATGTGTAAACTAGTAGTCCTGCACTGTTGGGCTTGCATTCAAGGAGATTTTCACAGGCTGCCTGAAAAAGTCCACAGGAAAATGGCTGAAATTTCCGCTGTTACTACAGAAATTTTTCCAGTTCTAGGGCTACAACTGTCATTGCTTTGTCACCTTCAACCAAGGAGAAGATAAAATGGGCCCCTGAAAATCTTTTTGTCACAGACTTTAGAAAAATCTCACAAATTTCACAATCTTAGTTTTACGAGTTTTATGGTTTATAAATAAACTAGGGAAATAAAGCATCTATAAGCACAAATATATCCAGATGTAGCTAGCAGAAGTGTTGCTACAAAAAAATGCAGTAGTTAGCCATACATAAATGTTCTATGAAACTGCTTGTGGACTTCCACTTAACCATGAAGTTTTCATCTTCTCTCATTTAGACTAAGTTCATATTTACCTAGGGCATAATATTGTTAAGGACAGTATGATTGTTTTGATCCTGGGCTGCTGATTTGGACTTTAAATGGTTTGCTTTAAAAATAATGACAGTAAGAAGCGTGGCTGCCTGTTTGCTTACTGTTTGGTTATCAAATTTGGCTGCAAGTGCAGTTAATAAAATGTCCACATAAGATCCTTCTAGTAAAGGCCACAAATATTGTATTAGGCATGTCATGAAAAGAATGCTACAAAATACAATAAAGTGTTGTTGCAAGCTTCTGAGTAAAATATTTTGGTGCTTTTAATTTAAGGAGTGTATTTCTTCTGACTGGACTGCACCTAGAAGAGTCAGCGAAGGTGCATGGATGCAGTTTTTCTCCCATTGGAGTGGGAAATTTAGGGGTTTTCCAGATGTGGTTGATACCTACACCATATTTGAAAAGGTTACATTCTTTTCAAGCGCTGCATTAACTATACATTGAATTTGCTTGTCCCAGTCATCTTCATATTCAGAGCTTCCTTGAGCACACCTGACAAAGGCCCTCACGTATAGTTTCTTCTTCACCCTAGACATCTGATTTGGTCCTGCCCAGTGTGTTCACTGCATTGGAGATTTCAGAGAATCATACACGTTGGGAAGGATGTTGAGAGGTCATCTAGTCCTAAGGCCCATTTGAAGTAGGTCTAAATTCAAAGTTAAATCAGGTATGTCCACAGATGAGGCTTTCACAAACTCTCTAGTCCCTTTTCCAATGTTTGACAACCTTCACAGGAATTTTGTTTCCTTTTGTTTAATCAGAACTTTGCTGTTGTAATTTGTGTCCTTTTTCTGTGCGCCTCTGAGAAGAAGCAGGCTCAGTCCTCTCTGTAAACCCTGTCGTGGTAGCTGAGGACTGCAAACAGATTTCCCTTTAGCCTCCTCCAGGCTAAACAACCCAGTTCTCCTCACCTCTCTTTGGATGTTTGGTGCTTCATCCCTTGGCTATGGAGTGGTCCAACCCTGGCTTCACTTCAAACCTTTCTCATGCTGGGGGGCCCAAAGCTGCGTGAGGTACCACAGAAGTTCCTCCTGCGTGGAGAAGGGCCGATACTTGTCCTTCCCCGACCTCCAGAAATAGCCCTTGCAACTGTGGCTTTCATGCCTCTGAGACGCCTGCAGGACCAATAACACCTGCGAAAAGGGCCTGGTTTTCACTACTGTTTCCAGAGCTTCAAACAGATATTATTTCTAGGTAAAGGGAGGATGAAAAGATTTTGAAAGCTGGATATCACAAAAACAGCTCGTGCAACTCCACCGCTTAATTCCTTTAAGTCTGATAAGGAAAAGGCTTGTAAAGGTGGGTCCTTCTTTCTGGTGAGCAGCTAACCTGCTGTGGATTCTACCTCCGAGCCGTCATTAACTTGAACCTAGCCATTTCCCTCAAACACTGGAAGGACATGGAAGAGCTACAATTTTATGGAATCAGCAGTCTGCACAATATTTTTATGTTCCTAATTTAACCATTAGCTCCTGGAAATTTGTTTAAAACTGCAAAAAAGTTGAAATTAATGGGATTAAGAAGTACTTGCAAGAAGTATTACATTACAATTGTTTGTAAAAAGGTTTTTTTCTTCCAAAACATACAGTCTTCTAAACCTTGTTTACCTTTCCCAGGATAGACAATTGCATAACCCGCTTTACACTGAGGACCCCTGTATCCTCGGCACGCCCTACCTCATCCTGGCCTGCTAGTATGCCTCTCTCAAATAAATACGAAACAAAATCAAAAACAACAACAACAACAAAAAAATAGTGTTAATTTAAAGAAAGGATTTTGTGCTATAATGCATCTCAGTTGTTCCTGCTAATGAGGAATTATTGTTATATGTATCTGCAAACCCCTGTCAGCTTTTTAATTAGTTCTTTAGCAAGGACTTTGCACTGTACCTGACAACATTTCTTTCATTAGTCTCTGCCCAAGAGTGAGGAAGATACATTAAATATAGGACGTTTTAGATCAGCTGGACTTACACAACACCTGAGAGAAGGACAAGCCAGTGATTTTAAATGCAGTTGCACTCAGGAATGACAAATTATACTAGAAAAATAGGTCTAGAAAGAGCACCCTAAATGAGTCTCCTCTTTATCCCATTGTGTAATTTTTTTCTTACATTTTTTATATGAAAATTAGCTGAATTTGTGTTTAATGAAATCAACCTGAACTCAAGTGAAGCTGCAGCCCTACAGGTCAACAGGCTGGCCTGTTCCTCAGTTACTGTGTCTGCTGGAAAAGGGCTGCTCAGACTCTTTGTTTTCAAGTTATGTCTTCAGTGACACTCATGTAATCTTGTTGACTTTAATTGGGCAATAGCAATGAAACTAACTAATAGCTTATAAACCACAAATGAATAAATGCTGAAAATGAGGCTGATTTGTTTTTCCCCAGTCACTCTCAAAATAGAAATGCAGCTCAAGAAAACAAAGTGATTGCCCAAACAGTGGCAGTCTGACAATATGTGTTGGCCTGCAAATATGTCTTAGCTTCCCCGTCAGACTTTCTGGGGCATTATGGGAAAGATAAGAGCACAATTTTCAGCAGAGGTTTTGGTGAGAGGCTCTTTTTGCTTCTGAGGGCATTTGAAGGTGGCGATTGCCATCTACAGAAACCAGGCCCTCAGCTGCAGCAGGGCTGCTGCTCTTTGCTCCAGAATTGCTTCAGTCTTTATCTGGCTGCTGTCTGATGATATATGCGCAGAAAAACTCAGGAACACAGGCTGAAACCGCAGGATTTCTCACTCGCAGTTTGGAACTCTCCTTTTGGCCTTATGTTCCTTGTTACACAGTGGCCTGGCTGCAGCAGGAGCAGTAAACAGGGCTCCTACCACAAATGTCTTACAGTCTGGTTGTTTTCTTGGCTAGGCTGTGTGGATTCAAACTTTCTCAGGCTGGTCCTAATCATTTCTTTTGTGATCATATCTTCTTCTCCCTTGAAAGTTACAGACAAGCATCAGAACAGGCAAAGGAGCTACGAGAGAAGCGGAGTCGGCCGCCAACACCGGTGCACGAGGTGAGGATGTGATTTCAGCCTGTAGGTCCCATGCCCACATTTCTGGCACTCCCCATCCTTCACTCTTTGCTTGTAAAAGCCTCCTCAGCTGTTTTGAATCTTTACTGGGGAAATGTGCATATCTACACTGTAAGGAAAACTTAGGCACCAACCCGACACCATGACTCCCCTTCCAAAGGAAGTCTGTACATTTTAGGTAAGAAAGAGTGCTGTGCTTGCTCTCCTGATAGTGGGGTCTATTTCTGCCCTTCTGTGCTTATGAAACAGCTTTTTGATGTTTTAGGAGATGTCCTAGAAAATTTTATAAGGATGGATGCTACATCAGTGGTGGGAACTCCAGAGGGCCTTTACAGAACTAAGCGAGAATGTCAGCGGCAGCGGAGCGGGCGCGCGGCTCTGCCGCGGTCTCAGGCTCGAGCCCGGCAGCTGCAGTTTGTCTTGTAGTCACCACTGACTGTGAGGAGTGACAAAATAAGTGGCCTTCACCTGTAGGAAGGCTAAGGGAAAAACAGCGGAACTTTACAAGATCAAGATGGCAGTGGATAAGGTGAATGCAAGAATGTTGTACATCAAATCCTGTTACAACATACCGAGGGAGCAGTGCTGAAACACGCAGGACATAGATATAAAACAGATAAGAAAGCATTTTCATACAGCACATGGGAAGCTCCTGGAATTTGTTGCCCCAAAAGGCTGTAGAGGTCTAATTTAACATGAGTGACCGAGGCTAGGACTAGCTGACCAAGGAGCCCCTCCAAAAATTTTTAGTCTGAATTTTTATGCAGTTATGCTAGGCATTCATGAATGCCAAAGGGTAGTGTTTTAAAAATCTGTACTGATGTGCCCAAGATTCAAAACTTTGTTTCTTCTGGCTATAAACAAGAGCTGCAACTCTGAAATACTATCAGTTGAATAGGCGATCATTCTTTATTCTTATTCCTATTTCATTATTATTTTTCATTATTATTATTTCATGTTATGCTTATTATTTCTTTTCATTCATCAGCTTTAACTCCATATAACTCCATCTCCTGTTGAGAAGCAGTGATGTACATTTCTGCTCTAGTTCTGGATTGAATTTCTATGCTTATTCACACAGATAATGCAGTACAAGGATCTGGGGTTTTTTTCTGTCTTTCTTCCTCTTCCCTCCTGCTTCCTAGTGCTCCCTAGACCGTAGTTTGGGGAACTCCCATGAGCTCTAGCCTGCACATGCTTTGCAATATGTAGCTGACTTGCAGATGTTCTGGCATGTATTTCCTAGTCAGGCAGCCCAGCCAGCCACTCTGAAGAAAACCCAGATGTTGTTCAGAGAGAGCACGAGAAAGTAGGTAGTGCAGGCATTGTGAAAAATAATAATAATAATAATTCTTGCCATTTCTCTAGTCAGCTTCATTTCTGAGGTGTGGTGCAAAAAGAAAGGCCATATGTACAGTATGGGATGCCTCCAAGTTAGTTTCCTAGGAAAGTGAGATCTTTGACCATAATGGCACTAAAGAATATCAGTGTGTTCTTAAATAGAATATTTACAATCTTTTAATATTATTTATAAGATTATAAATAGAATATTATTGTGCTGAATATTATTGTGCTGGACAACTTAGCTGTAGAATAGACTAGAACCTTCTACCACACATAATCTTATCATAAACCTATTTTAACTTTTCCTTATTTAAATGGCAATTCGACAGATGGAAGTAGAGATGAAGGCTTCTTGAACAGGTTTCTAAGCAAATACGGAGCATTTGAGATTGGTGAACCCTTTAGTAACACTGAAGAGGTGTGTGTGTATTTCAGCCTGGATTTTTGTACCTTTGAGACTTTCAAGACCAGTCTTGAAATGCAGCATCTACTTAAAGTGTGACTTAAAATCTGGAACCGGACAGTTCTGATTCCTACAGAGAATTTCTACTGCAGAATATAGCAGGACATACAACACACTTCCTGAAATATGTTTTTCTCCATTTGAGTTTGTCTCAAAAAGAGCAAACCATTCCTTCTTTTCACATCAAGCTGATGGCAGGAGCACCTTCCTGCAGACTTCTTTCAGCTGCCTAATTCTTCCCATAAATGTGGAACGGCTGAATTGTCCCCTGGCTATAGCCAGTTTCCAATGCTGTCTGCCAAGCAGAAGTCACTCTCCTCCTCTGTAGAAACTCTTAGGCCACCACGGCCTTCTATAAATAGATGAGAGATTTCGAGACTAGCTGGAGCTCCTCGGCCGTGCAACAGTCCTCGAGGGACTGTCCCTGTTGACAGGCACGGTGCCGTGTGTACCTTCTGTCCTTGCTGGGAAGTGGGCACGGGTGGCTTGATGAGGTAGAGTGAAACGCCCGGAGAAACCTGCCGGGGGAAATTCAACATTTGATTGCGGCAGTGTTAATTTTAATGCATTTCCTTCCCACTGATACGTTATACACAGCGCTAAACACACTTATGTTCTGTTCTGCTGCTTATAGGCTATTCTAATTCTCTTTGGTTAATGTAGAAGCCCTTTCTTGCTAATTTTAGTTGGCTGTTGATTGAAGAAGCACCTTCACTGAAGGCGTTCACTGAGCAAGCGCTGCACAGGAAGTTTTGCTAATGAAACATCTCACACTGTTTTAAACGTAGCACCCACGTGTTTCCCACATGACAACAGCCAGGCCAAACACACCTGCACGATGCCCTCGACACCATATAACTGCTCACTAGGAAGTGAGGAATGCCTCTCCGGGTGAAACTCGATGGCAAACCCACCTAACTGCATATACAGCCTGTGACAGCCTCGCATGGCCTGGCCTACTAATAACTCTTTTGTAATTCACGTGGTGGTAAAACCCATCACCCAAACAATTTGCAAGGGACACTGGTTGCTTGAAAGGCATACGTGATAACCCTGTATGTATTATTCTGAAGGACTAGATATCCATACTGCTGGAGAGAAGGGCAGTGCACAAACAATAATTTTTGAGCTTACGAAAGGTCTGTAGATGATTCAGTGAAATGCCATGAGTTCAAGAAGCCATAACCTGCTTAAATTTAGTGTGGAACATGATGCTACTGCTACAATCTTGGGATTGCCTCTAGTGGATCAACTATTGACTGGGCGTATTTGCCAGGACTTGAGACCTTTACTTTCACAAAATTATGTGAAATAATTCTCTTTATGGAGGAG
This sequence comes from Nothocercus julius, assembly GCA_013398735.1. NCBI lineage: Eukaryota > Metazoa > Chordata > Aves > Tinamiformes > Tinamidae > Nothocercus > Nothocercus julius. The sequence goes on along the minus strand of VZSV01000007.1, from coordinate 12,413,805 downwards.
TTTTTGGCCTACTTCAACCAAAGTGTTTGAAAATTGGCAGAAAAAGTAGAAAAGAGAACCAGTCATGTTTTCAAAAGCAGAATCCCTTTTAGTGGCACCACATATTTATGAATGCCATACACCCTCTGGTACGAGGATCAGAGACCAAACTACTACTGGGAATGGGAAAAAGATTCTGCTCTTGGCAGGGCTCTGTGTATCACATGGACTGGTAAAGGGCCTGTCTTTAATTTACACCTCTACCCAAATCAGGTTCATATGAGCTTGAAAAGAAGAGTGTTTCTATCTGTTTCAGCTTATTTTTGAGCTGTTATTTTGGGAACTATTAGACAAAATGGTTTATGGTGTTTTCTGCTATTTAACTCCTTAGTAGCAAGGCTCCAATTAAATTGGTTTATATATTTCTATATATATATATATATATAGTGAAGATTTCTTTGTTTTTAAATGCTGGAAATTCTGATGCAAAAATCCAAAGGAAAAAAAGTGAAAAGAGACTTGCACTTAGGGTACTGGTCATTAAATATTAAAAAAAAAAAAAAAAAAAAAAAAAAAAATGAGGACTAGTGGAGAGAAATCTCCTTTACCTACAGATTCAGTAAGTTAGAACTTTATCTGCAATACTTTCATGCCTTTTAAGCATCAATAACTGGTTCATATACTAAAAATGTTTCTTTTTTGCTTTGCGTGATACATCGGAAGGCTCTGTTTCAGACTTGGGTCTAGATACACCTAGGCAGAGTCTAGGGTGGTATCCAAAATACAATCCCATTTTTTAGTGAAAAATTCACACTGACACTTATTCAGATGCAGATAAAGACAGAAATCAGCACATGCTGACAATTTTCTGAAGAGCCTGAAGAACCACATAAACTTCAGCTGTCCTGAATCCTGCCATTAAACATTTTGGAAGCTGGCATCACATGCAATAGGAAGCACAGGCTCAGAAATGCTTTCTGTCAGTGAAATCTCCCCATGGATCTCAGAAATGCTTTCTGTCAGTGAAATCTCCGCATGGTTTTCATGGGGATCTGAAGAAACATCCCTGCAAGGCAAAGTGATCATTGTACTACATGTGCAACGTGTCTGATTTTTGATCTTAGAAAAGGTCCATAGATGCTTCAATGAATTGCCATGAGTTTGAGAAGCCATAAGTAGATTTAACTTACTACGTCTGTTAAAAATGACATCTACATAATTACAAAACTACATAAAACATAACATGACATTTCTTACTGTATCTGTAACAGTTTGGTTACATGCTATTGTCGTTAGTAAGTGCAGGCAGGTTGTTATCAGCAGTTGTAAAGCGAGACAAGGTATTATGAGCATATGGCTCATGCTGGTAAACCTTTTGCCTTGCAGGAAAAGAAATCCTTTGTCGGGCCTTCATGAAAAATATAACTGCTAATGCAGTTATTCAGCAATCATGCCAGACATCAACAACCGAAAAAGTGATAGAAGCCTAATACTCCTGAAATACTCTGCACGTAACCTCCTTTCTCCCTCACAGCATAGCTGTCTCTCAGGAATATAACTTTGATTGGTGCTGGTGCCTCTGGATCATGGGCGAGATGGGAAGCGCGTGTGAGACGTGGACCTCTCCATGCACGGAGGGCCGAGAGCCCTGCCTGAGCCTGAGGCCACTTGTGCAAGTGGCTACAGAGGAGGCAGTGAACTTCGTAGCTGCTGCTCAGCTCCTCAGAGAGACTTCAGGCCTTTCGTCTTTGCTCTTTTTGTTGGTAGGAAAGTTAAAAATAGCTTTTCTTCCATGCGTAGTTTGTCTGCTGCAATGATTCAAAGGGGCGCAATGGCGAGCTGCTGACCAAAGCTGGGGTATGAGCCATACCTCTCTGTTGACAAAAATACTTTTTAAATTATGAAAAAAACGAAAAGCTAAGTGTCCACTTTATATACAAGTTTTAAAAGTTCATATGATTCTTTTGAAGAGAAATCTCTTGGAGAACGATGCACACAAGAACAGCATAAATACCCGCAGAATTAGACTTTCAGCTCTTTTTTCACAGTTGCCTGGCGTGTGCAACTCTTCCTCAGCACATTTTTACTCTTTCCAAGTGTTTTATTTTTTCACATGCACAAACCCACAGCAGAAATGAGGAAAGTGAGACTGGGATGGAGGAGGTTTACTGTTAATGTAAGGATTTTTGATTTGTCTTCTTCTTTCTCTCAATAGCCTAATTCATCATGAGAGGTTTCTTTGCTAAGAAAATTTGTCACTAAATATACACAAGTAGAATTCCTTAAATCAAGACTGCTTTGCCCACAGCAGCAGAGGATGAGATAGACTGGTAGTGCTGATAGAACTGAGGCCCCAGTTTCATATGCAAATCCTCAATTTCAATATTTATTTTGCAATATTTCTGCTTTTCAGAGATTTGGAGTGCTGGTGGAAACTTCTGCAGGCAGCGTGCATGGACAAGCTGGTGTTCCCTGGTGAAAGGGGCTTCCCACTCTTCTTGCCCATGTGGATGAGCAGTTGGGATCGGCCCTGATCTGCTCTGTCTCCTCATTAGGATCAAAGAACCAGGGAGAAAACAGGCAAGCAGCTACCGCTGCAGCACAGCAGGGTTGGGACAAGCAGGTGCAGCCAGTTGCATTTCAAGCGAGCTGAGCGCAGCTGTGCTAGTAGTTAAAAATGCCTGTGCAGGCTGAGGAGGTTGGCTCAGGAGTGCCACTGTTAGCACCATTCAGGTTAGAGAAGTAATAAAAAGGCCAAAAATGGGCCAGTGCATCAGACAAGTAGCTTCTTCTTTCAGTATGAAAAAACAAATGATCTTGATAAGGCAATAGTAAAGGAAATGAAGTGTGGTGGGTTTGTTGATGGCTTAATATTTAATTTTTGCTTCCTTGAAACCCCACCAGAGGTGGTATGTGAATATTTCCAGGTAATCTACCATCTGAAATGATTAATTTGGAGATACTGCCATTGAAACAGATGAGTTTCAATCTCTGAGTGAAAACCTAACAGCAGTACTAAAAAAAAAAGGGGGGGGGGAATTAAAAGACTTTTAATAGGGAAATCATTTAGTAGTTCCATTTCATTGTCCCATACTGAGTGTCAAGCAGTAGCTAGTAATATTTTTTGCTGACAGTAATGGAGACCTAGAATAGAAACGGATGCTTGACTTTACAAAAATAGGTGTTCTCAAGTCCTCTGGTGTTACGGGATCTCTGGTTGTGTTACTGTGCGGCCTACTAGGTGAGGGTCAGTTCAAAACAACCTGACCTATAAGCCTTGGTTTTTAGAGGGTCTTTGGCGAACACCGTGCATGGGAGGGATATGCAGCAGCAGAGCCAATGCAAGCTGGTTTTCCTGTGTTGAGCAAGCAGCCGCTTGCATAGGTGAGCTAAACTAAGGTAAAACTGCAGGTTTTTCTGGCCTAACCGGTGAGAGTACTGCTAATTTTTCACAGCTGGGGGTTTTGCAGTGTTAAGTTTTCGTCTCAAGAACAAGTCACTCCAGTAAGCACTGAAGCTGCTGTACAAACCTGTCTTTTTATTTAATAATATGCATCATAAAGAACATGTGGTTCAAAAGTTATATAGCTTGAGTGAAAGACAGGAGGAAAAATGGTTTCTCACCATGGAGTTTTTGAGGACTGGCTCTTTCTCTCAGCCGCATGTGTGAGATTTTGCAAAAACTCGGGGCTAGAGAGTCACACAGTTGTATTCTTAAGTGATCTTTTTCTAGCACTCTTCAAATGCTTGTTTGACCTCTCTGTGCTTCTCTTTGGCCAAATGTTACCCTTCTGACAAATCTATAAGGACGCAGGAGTTTCTCCCGATGTTAAGAAGTAGTAAATCCACATAGCTGCTGTGTGCAGTACAACTGTTGTAGCTCCTCTCTTATCTCTGGCTATGCCTCCTGGGGGCCCTTCAGAGATGCTGAACTCGGTGGCATCAAGGAGAGAGATATGTTCGACCTTGCCTGGAGAGCTGTTGGAGGATGTCACTATCTACATGACACTTTCTTGTCATGCCCTGGCCAAGAGAAAGGGCACAGCCAAGGCTGGCCCCAGTGCTGAAGCAAATGAAAGGAACACGGGCAGAAATGCTGCCTGGAAACACTGCAGAGGCAATCTCCTCTGCAAATGTTTAATTTTGTTCTATAATGCTTCACAGGAGACACCAAAATTACTCTCCTTTGGATGCCATCTGTCTGCTGCAAAATCCCACCTCAGCCTTAATGCCACATGTTCAAACAGCTGCCAAGTCTGAAGAATTTGAAATTTTCAAAATCTATGTTTCCTGCATGAAATCTTCAAATACTGATCTTATTTTTTGCTTTCATACACTTTTCCTGGGTTGCTGTCTGCTACAAGGTTCTCCCACTCTGTGGTTGTCCTCTAATTCAAGCTCCTTGCACAAAACAAGAGATAATGTTCATGCAATGCACAATGAAAATATTTATTATATGGAAGATATCAAGAGTGTATGCAAATACCTACTATAAATGAAGTATTAGCTCAAAGATGCATTAATAAATTTAAGATTTATTAATGTTAATTTAGCTTAAGCTTCAAGAGGCATATATTTAAATCAAGCCATGGTTGATGGCTCAGAATGTACAGAGATACAAGGTATGATGCATTTTTTTAAAAAATTCGGCACTGAAGAAGATGCTAAATTTGGGGTTATTTTATGTATCATAAAACTGAATAGAAACCAGAGGATGTTTTACTTTGTTGTACAAATTGCAAGTCAAAGCAGCACTCTGAGGGCGCGACGAGCGGTTGTTTGTACCCATGCCTATAATAAATGTTGCCAAGTGAATAGTAGCACTTCATTTCTTTTTAGTTTGTCCAGGCCTTTTTGGACCAGACCTTTGAAAGAAAACCCACTGCAGAGGAGGAAGAAGGCAACAGCATTCCAAAGTTCTGATCAGAAACATTTTTCTCCTTGTTAGCATGTAAAATACGAGATGCACAAAATGTTCTTACGCTTTCTATCTTTTCCCTTAGCAACTGCAGAACTACCCCTATGAAGAAGTGAATTGTCACCCAGAGAGAGGCCGACAAATCTTCAAAGGCAAACGAGAAGTTGGAGAGGCTCCGCTGCAGGGACTTTGGTCTGTCCCTGCAGAATGCCACAGACTGTCTGCCGGGACTTTCTTAAGGGGAGCATGTGACTGCAGAGGGGGGCACGACGCAGACTGTACAGTAGCAAAGAGCTGTGCTGGAGCCCCTTCTGTTACAAATGTCAAGCATTGCCCCCAAGAAATGTGGAAAAAAGATTAATTTTTATAACAGGCTTTCCCACAGCATTCTGTCTGCTCCCTCCAGGGAGATGGGAAAGGAGAATGCTTTGAGCACATCACTTCCTAGGATTTTATGAACACCCTCTTCGTATGACCCATGCCTCAGTTCCTCTGATCTTAACTTTTACCATAATTTTGTGTAATAGTCTCCCTTTTATTTCAGAAATAATATGTTGCCTGCTGCTTTGGTATTAATGCTTTGGTATTAATATTAATTAGATATTCCATTACTGAAAGAATTTTGAAAGATTTATTGCTTGACTATTATTTTCTAGCTTAAGCAAATGATTTCCAGGTTCCTTACTCTCTCTCTGCATAGGTAGGAATGAAAAGTACTCAGTGCTTTTGTTGGCTGGGACTTCTCATTCCTTAGTCTCAAACCGTGTGAAAAATACTGCTATGTCCACCTGCCATACAAGGTTTATGGATAATAAACATCTTACCTTTTTGTAAGATCATCATTTACCATTGGTCTTGCAGAACACGTTCCATTGCTTTATCTGGCCATTGCAGATAAATTGTGCCTTGCCTAAATTTTCAGTGAAATGTTTAATAAACTGGGTATTCCAGAGAAGGAGCTGTACTCTGTTAATATTTATGGTCATCAGAACACTAAAATTAAATTTTGCCAACTTTGTACTTGGGCAAGGGGACAGAATAAAGACAGGCATACGTTCTGGCTCGTGCCTCGAGGCCAGCACCACCAGGATGTGGGATACAGGGTGGCTGGGGTGGCTGCCTGCTCTGCTTGGCGCCTTTGGGTCAAGTGAGGGCTCTTTTAGACAGGGCTCTCTTAGTTGCCAGTCACATGATTTTATTATAAGGGCAAATGAGAAATAGTGATAAACTGTCTTCTCCACACTGCACTTTACGGATTCATGCTAAGGGATAGAACGGGGCCAAGGCTGTTTTTTGCAGAATATCATTGGTCTTGCCTAAGGCTTCACTCTGCGGTTTGTGCCCACTCCATGTAAACGTGAGATTTTGGGCTCTAGTGCCACTCTGAGTTGCTCTCAAAATGCAGCTGGGATATTCTCTTTTCCTGTTCATTTCTGATGAACAGCCCTGCTTTTCTAAATACCCTTTCGTCATACACTTCTCTGGATCAGCTGCCCACCAGCCTCCTTACATTTGGGTTGCTGTGTCTTCCACAGGAAATTGGTCCTAGCAGCACTAAGGAGAACAACTGCTGTTAGTCTTTTGGGATAGGTAATGAGCAGTCAATTATTTATCTTCATCCCATGTGTATTCTCTGAACAGTTTGTCACTGTATAGTAGAGTATAATAGAACATTATTATTTAACAACATTATGTTCATGTGCGACTATTTCCTAACAGTTTTTGCATCCTAAAAAGATTAACAGATTAGATTTCACAAAGAACCCACATCACACAAGTCTTCAAAAGGACTTCTCAAAGGGACTAGACCCAAAATAAACACTTTTTGAAAGTAAGGCAATTGGTCAAAATCCACTGCTTCCTCTGAGAGAAATCAAAATGAAGATTTGTGAGCAATCCTGTGGAGGCAGCAAATTGTTTGCTCTTTTACAAAACAAAATCTGTAAGTTCCTCATTCTGCCTAAACGCAGTTACAAGGGCTCTTCCTGTGCAAGTAGTGATGAGCTCAGAAGTCTTTCCGTGCTCTTCAACATTATAAAAGATACCGTAAAAATAGCAGTTACATCTAACAAATATGTTTTAGACACAGATTTTTTGTTAATTTGGATTCTGGTTTTGCACAAAATAAAGGTCATTTCCCTCATATTAAATATTACCTGGCCAATGAGATGCTATTTAATTGAAGAAGAAAAAAAAAGTTTAAGATGAGGAAAGATGAGTGATTTTGCTGTCGTAGTTTTTAGTGTAAAAATGGTATCTCATTTCCTACTTGGAAAAAAACACCATAATGAAGAATAATGAAGAAAATGTCAAATCTACTAAACCTAGAAAGTTCTGAAATAAGTTTTAACAGATTTGATTTTATTGCCTCAGTAACATTTTTATTCAAAAGATTGACAAAAATAATATCCAAAAAGCTTTGTCTAAGGAACATCTTCCAAGGCACCAAAATGCATATTCGTGTGTTACACATTTTTGTTGTAGGTGGGGATAATAAGATTTTTAATAAAAAGAAACAGTTCCTGATTCTTCAGCTTTGCCTGAGACTAAAGCAGAATTGTGTGTCTGTGTATTGATTTTAATATCTCACATATGATTAGAAATATTGAGATACTGTGGGAAGCTGCTTTTTTAGGAGTTGCGGCATGACTACAGGAATCATTACATAGATTCCGCACAGCTCTTACAAGCACGCTTTGCTCTGTTTTATTTGTCTAAGGGTAGTTCTAAGAAACATTCAGATTTAGAAATACTTTCTGATAGGAAAGACCTTGCTGGGTAGCAGCCAATGGGCCACAGATCCTTGGCGCTCTGTCATTCCCAGGGAGCTGCCCAGAGGGAGCAGTCAGCGGACGGCTGCTGCCGCACTGTGGCCCGCGCCAAGAGCTGCCGCGCAGGATCCCATCACTTCGAGTGGATTTATCCCGGCTTCCTGAGACCTCTAAGAGTATCATAGATTTATGGAGGCTTTTTCATCCTTTAGGATCCCAGTGTTTGTTTTATATGGGTAATGTGAAAAGATCATGGCTCTTAAATCTTTCACGTATCCCCTTCGTATCAAGCAACAGAAAAAAAACAGAGCATCAGGAGCTGTAATTCATACACCGGCATTTCCACGGGAGTGCTGGGGGGAACTTCAGAGGAGCTGTGGAGCTACATCACTGATTAATACAACACATCTCCCATCACAAGCAAACCACACATCTTCCATAAGCTGTGACTGCCTGATTTTAAGCTATTGATTTCCAAGCTGAACAGCACAGTAGAAAACATCAAACTAAACAACAACACATCAATTACAGGTTCCTCACAACCCACTCTCATAAGTGTATCTGTGCTCAGTCAGCTAAATTAACCAAGAACGAGTACCTCAAGGGTCGATCCTTGGGTGTCAGTCAGTGGTGTTTTCTGTATTATCTGAACAACCAAAACGTGGCTACAGATACATGGCTACATATGTGTGCAAGTAATTCTGCAAAGTAAGGATGATAAATAGTTGACAACACATAGCTATAAAAACCATAAAGAAAGAATACAATTCTGAAAGGAGGCAATATTTCACATGAGGATATTTTTCAATACTGTACCACTTTTGGTTGCTTTCTGAGCCCTGCTGAAAGCACAATGAAATTTTTGCTGGGCGAAACTGCATTATTTGTTTTGCTATGCATATGTCCCCTCTGGAAGGGAACTGTTTTCTTCCAATATATATCCTACAGTGCTAATAACCATTTCAAAAAGGCTGTAACCTGAATTGTTTCTGCATGTGTGTTCTTCTAATTGAAAAAAAAAAAAAAAAAGGCTCAAAAGAGTACACATATTTAATTCAGTTTCCAAAGAAACAAAAAGACAAATTGTTCTTCTGTTAAGGAAAAGTTGCATGATACATCACAGTATTTTTTAGTCTCGATTCAGATTATATTCAAGGAGGAGTTCCATTCTCAGTTCCAGCTTTGATTTTTCTTCCACTTAATGGTATAGCTAAATGAGCGGTGTCATGATAAGAAGATTCATTTTGCATATTATCCTTACATCTTCTCTGGCTGTACTGATAAAGCATTGTCCAATATACTCAAAGCCTATATAAAAACTGAGATGCTTTTCTGCCCTGCTGATGTTGCCTGTAGTCTGGTCAAATCTGGAAATCCTCACAGCCATACCTGGGCTCGTGGGATGTGATCTTTCCATAGGAAAACAAATATTGCCTGACAAATAGCACCAAGATGTAAAATGGAAAGACAGTGCTAATCACTCTTTTCAGCACAGAGGGAAATGTTCTGAAAAATGGCAGATATATTTCCTGCATATTTTGTTGAGTGTTTTGTGCTAGGTGAATAGACCTCTGCTGATACACTGGATAGCTTAATGATCTCCAGAAATTGGACCAAGTCACAAGCAGACTCTTAACCCTTAACCCTCTTCCAGTCACAATGCAAGCCTTGGACATTCCTTTCCCTTTTATTTATTTATTTTACTTTTCATCTTTTTAACAGACCTAGGAAATACTTTATAACTGTGCTGGAAGAGTGCCTATAAAAAATGAGCGGTGAGACTCTGAACTGATGGATTTCCGTAACACAAGCTGCTTTCCATGACATGGAGCTACTGGATAGAGTCAGCCTAGGGCTACCAAGACCATCAATGGAAGGTCCTCCGATCCTCATAGAGGCTGAGAGCTAGGCCTGTTTAGCCTGGAGAAGATTGAGAGGGTTTCTGATCAATACATACAAATACCTTAAGGGAGGGTGTCGAGAGGTTGGGGCTGTGTTTGGGGCAAGGCCACAAACTGAAGCACAGACAGTTCCTTCTGAACACGAGGAAGAACTTCTTCCCTGTGAGGGTGGCAGAGCCCTGGCACAGGCTGCCCACAGAGGCTGTGCAGGCTCCTTCTCTGGAGATCTTCAAACCTGCCTGGATGCCGCCCTGTGCCCCGTGCTCTGGGTGTCCCTGCTGGAGCAGGGGGGTTGGACCAGATGATCTCTAGAGGTCCCTTCCAACCTCAACCACTCTGTGATTCTGTGACTCCTGAGAGCAGAGCTGGCATGGCCTCATGGGCAGACTGAAGATAAAAATTCTGATAGGATCATGTTCTGCTATTTCTCTTCACATAACCCCATACTAATGTATAGATAGTATTGGGGGGGTACTCTATTATTATTACTAGATTTTATTTTCAAATATTTTCTAGATGGTGTGGCTGCATGCAGAAGTGGCACTGAAGACAACAGACAGATCTGTTGTTTTGTTTTGTCTAGTTTTGTTTTCATTGTCTTCAATGATCTGATTTCTATTACATTTTTATTTACAGTTTACAGTTTATTTACAGTTACAGTTAGCACAGAAAGATTACTGACCTAAGCTTTTCCTTGAGGAAAAAATCAAGAAAAACAAGAAAATTTCAGAATAATGAGTAGGAATGGTAAAATTAAATTTTTAGTACAAGTTGAAGAAAAATGTATAATTCCCAATAACAGTCAAGTCTATTTAAATTATATTAGAGTGTGCTTTCTATTACTGGCATTTACTAGTCTTAGAGACAAGGCAATAATTAAGTAGCTGTGCGTGTTTGGAGTGTGATGATTAATATCCACCAGAATCAGGAAAATTAAACAATATATGTTGCTAGTCTGACGGGGTCTGACTGATACTGCTTGTTATCGATAGCGATCAATATTGAGTGGCATCAATCCCTATCAACAGGTATGGAAATGGATAGTCATTTATTAAGTTTGCACGAGCAGCTTTAGTTCTCACCTTTTCTATCTGTTGGGTTCTTTTCTTTGGTAATCTTTTGGTATTAAACTTGGAATTGGGGGGCATGCATGTATATGTGCAATTTCCCAAGACTATTGTGTATAAAAAGTATTTCATAGTATAAAAAGGCGCATAGACGCAAACTGTTTCATACTCAGTTTGAAAGTATTGAGTTTCCCTGGTTTGCTGAGACTACTAATACTGTGAATTCAAGATTTGTACCATTAACAGATACATGCTCCAAATATACACTCACATACCTATTTGCTAAGTATAGTACTTCATTACAACATTCAAGTGTATAAACAAATCCAAGAAGAAAGTTAGATCCATTGACAGGAATTTATATAGAAATGTTCAACTGAGCATTATCCCATTGCCATCTGCTTTCTCAAACCCTGGTGTCTTCATTATGATATTACTGACTCATCCCTTTTTCTTCTTATGATTCCCATTTTTACTTAGGTATTAAAACATGAGTTTTAAACAGATGACATGATCAAGGTCAATTGAATATTTGGGGCAGAACCAAGCCCCAAATTTTCCCCTGGTTGGTGCTATAATCACCATAAAATCCTTCCTTTCTTTTAATGCTCAGTAGACTTCAGCTCTTACAATTTTACACCAATAAAATTTCATGTAGTCTTGTGATTTTTTAAGTCAAAATAGCAAGACGAATGCTCTTTTGATAGTTTCACTAAGAGGGAATTAAGTACCCTCGCTTTTAGTAAGATCCAGTCTCTAGGACCTCAGCTGTATTCATTTCACTCCTTTCTTGCATGGACTTTTATTCCTACAGCAGTAAAAAGGTCTTATTTCAAACTCCAATTGTCATGCTGCGCACACCTTCAGCTGTGTATTTTTACTCACCTCTTTTACTTGTTTTCATTTTGAGGCCCATTCTGGTGGAAAATTAAATCCTCCTCAAAGTTAAAATATTTTCCATCATTGCTGATGGATACTTTATATTTTGAATTGCTACATTCAAGCCAGCCATCTATCATCCTGACCTCCAAATTGCTGACCCACCAAAGAAATGAATTTTCTAAGCATCGAATTAACTTACTCTGCCGTGTTACAACGGGATGCTCTGTAGCACTCACTACACTAGTGAATTTCACTCACTAACACAACATTCAGTAACCCAGTGGATCACGCTGTGGATTAGCCTAGAGCCACTACTGGTTGTGCTGGTGAGCCCTGGATAGCCAGATTTGGAACACCAATCTACACACATCGTTCTGCTGCAATGATGAAAACAGTAACACACATATTCATAGATTAATCACCCAGGAATGTGATGTTTCCTGTGTACTGTCTGTTTTTAAATTTAATTACTTGGTGGACTGAGTAGGGTCCAATTACTGAAATGAAATAGGTAAGAATTTCTTTATTTTCATAAAATAAAAATGGAGAGGAAGGGTCTAAGAAAGTTCTCACTCTCAGTAAAACATAAAGTAATGAATATTGGAATAGAAAGGCTTAGTTACACTTAAATAGTGAAGTCTTTTAAGATCTGAGTTTTATCAGTGTGACAAAAGGGAGAAATAATTATTATAACCTTATTTGATATTTAGTAATATTTCTCTTTGCTTGCGTTATTCTAAAATAGCTAAGGCACGCCTTGTACGTCCTCCTTGTGATTAAAAAAAGATTATAGTGCTCTTCAAAGTTTTCTCTTCAAAATACATTCAGGCAAAAAACAGAAGGTGAGCAGAATAATAAGCCTTTAAACAAAGATCTAATAAAGAAAATACTAAGAACTAAAAATAATTGGAAGAACCTACTTTGGAGACTGAAGTATATGTATACAATGATGCTGATAAGTAGGTATTTATGTATTTCTTGTATGATAATACTGGCAAATATTTGTACTGTAATTTAGTCTTAATTCTATTAGATAAACCTTATGTAAATAGATACCTAACTTTAATCCTGGTTTGAAGAGCAAGAGGGAGTATTTTACAGACTCTATCTGTTTGAAGAAGATTGTTTGCACTTATTAAACATAGGTATGTGTATATATAAACATATATACACACTTAAGTACTTGTGTTTCATTTATATGCACTTAGGTACTACCTTAACTATGTGTATACATACGCATATATATGCACACACATGATATACATATATAAACTCATGAAGTTAGATGTTTGCATAAATACATATGCATATAAACATATATATGCACACACACACATACAGAGGCACATGCACACCTGATACATAACGTAGTTTGTGGCTTCAGCAACCTTGGTTAAAGAAAACCTGTTGGTTGGTTGTACAAGGATGAAACTCTTGCCATTACTCATATTTGCTGTCATCAGATGCATCAGCAGGACAAACTTCCAACAGTAACTGCAAGTAGCACGTAATTTTATCAACAAAGGCAAAATGCAATTTAAAATGTATAAAAGGCAAATAAACAATGATGCTTCCCAGCATAAACAGGAAAACATAAACATATTGCATCTTTGGAGCCCAGACAATAGGAGCCAAAACTAAGAAGAAAGACATTGCCACCATCACAAATGGAACTGGTAGAAACACCTGCAAAAGAAGGAAAAAAAAAAAAAAAAAAGAGGAAATAAACTGAGCAGCTGTGATTTCAGGCATAAAAATAATAATGATTATAAATGTCACTTCTCATGTTGCTGTAGTCTTATCCTGGATGAAATTCGTGCGCCTAAAGTTGTCTAAGATAGGTGTCTTTTCTAAAATACCTGTATAGGCTCTTTCTACTATCACGGGAAAGAAATAGGCGTCGTTAAAAGTTATTCACCCACATATGTTAATATGGGCGCTTATAAGAAACTCAAGCTTGTGCACCTATAAGTTCAAATACACTTTCAACCCAGCTTCCTGACAGCTAAATGTAGAGAAATTCTATCTGTTTTAATGCCTGTGGCTGTGTCAAGAAAGATGAGAGTAGTCTCTGCCTGGCAGAGTCTGCCATGAACTTCCAGCCTGTCACATTATGACAATTTCCTCTCTTGCCTTAACTGCATAGCTCCCGCATCCCTCTAAATCCATCTCAAGCTCTCAATTTTAAGCTCTCTGGGGCAGGGACCATCCAGTTTTGTGCCTTCTTTGCACAGTGTACAAAAGCAAAGGTATTCCAGACTATGAATAGGACTCTAAACAAGGTGATGATTACTTTTTTAGTGACTATTTGTTTATGATTGCTGCTATCACTGCACTTGTTCTGTAATTCTTGGGTGCTACCCATGACCATGGGATATATATATGTAAAAACACTTAACAACTTATCTCCACTTACCTTGTATGGCCGATGCAGATTGGGCTCCCGGTACCGAAGTACAATCAGGCTTGCACAAGTCAATCCAACCATGAGCCAGGCAGAAAATCCAAAGTAATTTGTTAACATAATAAGGTCAGAGGGGATAACAAAAATGGATGCAATGATGGTTGAAAAAATCATGGCTGGTGCTGGAGTACAGGAGTGGACATTAAGCATGGATATTAAAATAGGTAAATGTCCTGACTGACTGCCAGCGTAGCTTAGCCGACCTAATGTGAACATGCTGCTGTTGAGGGCTCCAAATATTGAGACAGCAACAGAGAGAGGAATGATCCAGGCAGCAGAAGGGATCACTCGATCAGCCCAGGTGACTGCCACAGCCACTGTAAGACAGCCAAGCATGAGTGACAGTGAGGTACCACGTTCTGAATTAGCAACAAGCTCCACAGGAACAAAACTTAACAAACACAAAGTCTTTATCATTTACCAGCACATTGTTTTTTGTTACAACAATTAAAAGACAAATCTAATCTTCAGGGCATTTAATCCAGGAGCTAAAAATTTCCTGAAGGATGATATTAGGAAATACTACTGCCTGCTGGAGACAGCTGGGTAAACCCGTTGTGCCAGTATCAAGGTAGTGAAAGAGCCCCATGGAAGCGAACAGTTTGGCTACAACGTTAACGTCATAAATCACAAATGTACCCCACGGGCAAGGCCATTTGAGGAAAGAAAATGAGTAATTAGCTTCCTGCATGACCGCAGTGGTGACATGATCTACTACTAAAAACTGCCCAAATGACTGCACTACATGTGCATGCAGACAAGTCAGAGAGCGTGTTACTAATGGGGCTTTGCTTTGGGGTGGAACTAGAAAAATAGGAAAGAAAAATTTTGAACAAAAGATTCTCAGTATTTCTTGGAAACTGGCCTATATTGTTGGGAGGACTGCTATTTAGAGGGCCTATAACCAAACACTATGGGGAACACTAGTCTTGCAGTTATGTGCGCAGCAACTGAAGGAGGAAGAAAAAAAACTATAGCGAATGTACAAGAACTGCAACAATACATGGCAGTGTTTGAATCTAAGTTTATAATTTTAAAGCTGTCTCCTCAGTTGAATAAATAGGTATAGCTTCCCTGACATGTTTGGTACTGTCTATGCAAGCTGGGCAGCCGGTATTCACTGATATTCTGGTATTTGTTATTTGTTTGATTTCAGAATGGCTCTGCAAACATATGCATTTCTCACAGCCACTAATGGCCTCAGGGGCAATTTGAAGTTGCTGAATGACAGCTTCAAAACTCCCATTTATAGCCAAAAAGAAAAACAACGGCTCTACCTAAATGAGATATGTCTATGGTCATTCTTGGAGGACAGGTCTGTGGGCTCAGTTTCATTAGCATGGCATTTAAAAGGTACTGTTTGGCAAATCAAGAATAAAGTTCTTTGAACTTTTTATAGACAGCTTAGGTACCGCATCTGAGACAGGCTTCACATAAATAGAACTCTGAGGCTTTTCTAAAAAATGAGAATAGTTATCATGAAAAGCCCAACACAAAAGGGCTACAATTTGGGGGTCAACAGTCTCTTCTATATTGCTTATCATTTCAGGCTTGTCCATCTCCTAAATAATTTTAGCCTTAAAGTTGGGAAGGAAGAGGGACGGAAGATTAAAACTACAGAAAAACAGAGGTCTAATCCATAGTAAATGCAGCCCTGATCTCCAGCTCATCTTGCAGCTTTTAACACATTTCAGATTTCTCTTTAGACTGAAATTAGAAGCATTTTCAATATGTAACACTATCTGTGTGTATTCCATCCAACGTGTGCCATACTGTAAAATTAAACAAAGCTTCTCTGCTAAAGCCTAGAATGAAACAGCAGCTTCCTGTCAGTGATGCTTGGTGCGCACAAATTACCCACCTAGCTGGCAGTAGGTGGGTATATTAATGAGCCACCCCTTACTATCGAAACAAAATAAAATCTGTACCTGAGGAGACAATTTCCTTAGGAGTGAGGACAGTCAGATATGAGACATTTACCAGCAAATAAAACACAATTACTGCAGGAACAGCAGTCATCACAGTTAAAGGGATATTTCTGCTAGGGTTTTTCATCTCTTCTGAAAAATACAATTTAAAAAGAAATTTAATAAAGCAAGCAACATAGCTTCTGCAAGTGTGTTTTACAGGATCACAGAATGGTTGAGGTTGGAAGGGACCTCTAGAGACCATCTAGTCCAACCCCCCTGCTCCAGCAGGGACACCCAGAGCACGGGGCACAGGGCGGCAGCCAGGCAGGTTTGAAGATCGCCAGAGAAGGAGAATCCACAACCTCTGTGGGCAGCCTGTGCCAGGGCTCTGTCACGCCCACAGGAAAGAAGTTTCTTCCTCATATGGAGATGGAAGTTCCTGTGCTTTAATTTGTACCCATTACCCCTTGTTCTGTCACTGGCCACCACCGAGCAGTTTGGCACCATCCTGTTTACATTCTCCCCTCAGTTTTCCATGACAGAGAGCCTGAAGTCATGCCCCAAAGTATAATCACAGCTCCTGAACTACACTGCCTGTGAGGTCCTACCATGATTCTTATATGGCGTGTTATTTAACAAACAAAAAATAATAGCTTTTTTTTTTTTCTTATTTAGCTAATTTTCAACTATCAGATATCTTGGGAGAAGGGACAGATAAAGGCACTTTTTTCTCTGATTTGATGAATCCAAAAATATGACTTTACATTAAAAAAAAGAAAGATTGGAAAAGATATTTTAAAGTAACCCTATTTTTACATCACAAGAATGAAAATGAGACTCTAAAACTATTTATTCTTACATCAACTCCTGACTCCCAACTTTAACTATTATGCTCAGTTTCCTATTCCCGTGCAAAGCTTGTTTTTATTTCAAGAAATGGATAAAATATAATAGGAGAGCACTGTCAGAAGGGCAATAGTGCAGTGATTTTAAATGGGGCCATTTCCAGCTGGGTTCTGCTGTTGATTCTCCGTGCCAGGGCAAAGCTGGCAGAAGAAAACTACTGTTCTGAGGCTATCACCTTAGCTTGAAACTGCCTTTATCACAGTAAGAAAAAGCTCCAAACTTCACATTTGAGCAACTAAAGCACCTGCACATATTCCTAACATATGATTGTGCTGTAAACCCAGCAAAAGATGGGAGTTGATTTCTATTAACAGGAGTATCTTAATTTATATTCAGCCTCATCTCTAGAGGGAGTTGCACATAAAGACTCTCCAAAACCCCATTTCTTGTTCCTCATCTCAGTCAAAAAGGATTGGGGAAAACAGGTGTCCATTTCTTCTCTTTCACCCCATTCTTTTCCCCTTCTTTCCCACTTTTTTTCCAGTCTTCCAAACATGAGAGGTCACAAGGGAAGGAGAAAAGTCAAACAGGGATGTAACAGGCTTAAGCTGGTAGGAGAGAGATAGAGATGCTTCTTCCTCCCTCAAATGCCATTCCTGTCTCCTGTTCAGCACCCAAGTTTTAACACTGGCCACTAGTGTGTAGTGCATGGAGCCAGCACGACTGAATGAGCACCACAGTGAAATTCAGGTACAGTCTAATAGAGGATTTGGGATTTATTTAACATGTTAGAAGTGCAGTTGTTGATTGTCAGCACAGAAAGAAACAACCGTAGAACTGTGGATTTAAATTCATCACTCTGTTGCTCGTTACAGTCCTGTCACCCAATTTGAGGCACTTGCTTCTTTAGCTCAAGCTCATATGAATTAAAGTTATTGTTAAAAAATAGGAAATTCAATGCTAGAGGGCTATTGCATTGGTTGCATCTGTCTAAACAGCTGTGCTGCTTTAAGCATTGTATTTATTACTACTGTTAACAGAAAATAAAACAGCATTTTATGAATAATTTTGTTTTTCGGGGGGGTTTCCAAAGCCAAATGCTTGCTTTAAGAAAATCTTAATTTTACAAAATGGTATTTTTCTGATTTATACTGCTTCAATTTCAGCATATTTCCAAGGCAAAAATAACTTTATTTTAATAGTAACAACCATTTCTTTAAACATTAACCCAATTTTCACCCTCTTCTCACCACTGAACTTTGTGTTTTGCATTTCACGTACTTAGTTTATTTAATGTTTGACATCTGATGCAGGTTAGAAAGGATAAATAAGGCTAAAGGTATAAAGGCAATATCCATTAGCTTACCACTTAATTCTGTAGACCTACTGTTACTATAAAACACTATTCATTTAACTGGTTGTGAAGTGCATAACCAACATGGTCAACATTACCTCTTTGCAGCTTTCACGGAAATCATGGTTGCTCTATTTATTATTACCATAGGTGCCATCAGGTATAAAACAGGATACGGAAATGAATATTTTAAAAGATTCTGAATGTTTAAAATTGAGCATATCACTTTCCTCAGATTTTTATCCACCCTCTCTTCAAAACTGTATTTTCCCAAGGAACTGATTACTGACAGACCATCCTATATATCCCTTTAAATTGCTATATTTTACCACAATTCCAAATGAAATGTCTATATAAAAATCAACTAGATAATTTCATAGACAGTATAGTTATCTAAATACCAATGTAGCACTCAATTATCTTTATGGGCTTGCTTCTTCCTGTGTGCATGGTTTAGCATAGATATGTTGGGCATATGGGCATAGACAAGCACCCATATCTAGAAAGGCAATGAGATTGAGGGGATTATTTTAAGCTGTGCAAAACTCTATTTTCATGTGTGATTAATAAAAAATATATATCTTTTTCCTGTATTACTGTTTAAAAATCAGTGATTCTGGGGACTGCACATGAAAGAAGGAAGTTCCACGGGGAACAGCCTGTTTTATCAACGCGAACGGACAGAACTTGTGCACAGGTCACTTTGCAGAGTTTAAAGTTACAGACTCTACTGTTTGGACTGAGAGACAAGTTCTGCTAACACCGGCTGGGCAACATACGCCCACCTACGGAACAAAATCTAAAGGAAAAGTGTGAGATACCTGCCAGGTAATTGAGGGACCACCAACCACCGTACGCGTACAGTCCCTGGAAGAAGGCTTCGGCGATCTGCGACGCGTTGGGCACCTCCGAGCCAAACGCGTCCTCAAACCTCGCCAGGTGCTCCTTGCGGCCCCCCAGGAGCAGCACGACGCCGCCCACGGCGATGACCGACAGCGCCACCATCTTCAGCACCGTGAAGACGCTCTGCACCCACGCGGCCACCTTGACGCTGCGCCCGTTCAGGATGCCCAGGCTCCAGAGCGCCGCCAAGGCCAAGCACTTCTTGAGCACTTCTGGCGCCGGGCACCTGCCGTAGAAGGGCTGCGTGGCGTACTCCGCGAACAGCAAGGCTCGAGCGGCGTTCGACATGGGCTTCGTGAGCGTCGACGTCCAGATGAACATGAAGGCCGGCAGGGCGCCGAGGCCTCTCTTAATGTGGCTGTATTCGCCTCCGGAGAGGGGCAGCGCCGTTCCCAGCTCGGCATAGCACAGCGAGCCCATGAGGGACACGAGCCCCGAAGCGGTCCAGATGACGAGGGCCACGCCGACGTTGAGCAGGCAGTGCTTCAGCACCCCCGTGGGAGACACGAAGATCCCTGCCCCTACTATCGTCCCTATAATAAAACTTACCCCATCAAAATAACCAATATTTCTTTTGAGTCGTATCTGCGCCTCTTCTTTTCTTTTCACATCTTTTCCCATTTTTAACAGCTGGTTAGATGACTTCAGAGACTGGACATGTATCTGCCATTCGCTTTGTTGTTAGAAGGCGGTCGTGGCCCTGCTCGCTAGTGAAACGCTGCGGAAAGCCTGGTTTAATCATTCAGAAAAGGTATAGCACGATTTGGGTTTTGATGCCTTGTGTGTGAAGATCATTAACCAGCTACTTCCAGGAATGTTGGCAACCCACAAAAAGCTTGGTTTAATACTTACTTCACAAACTTTTAAGGTCTGGGCATTTTTTAAAGAAACTGGCACAATAATAATATACAGTAAATGCTTTTTTTTGCTGGTGATTTTCATCACATGAGTTCAAAATATCTTTAGAAGTAGTTCTGTGAGGTGGGTATGTGTTACCGCTCCATCAGAGCTAGGGAAAGGAGTGAGGGGTGGCAAGCATCAAGAAAGCCAGCCCGCCTTCTGTTACTGATTAGGAAAGCGGCTTTAGTTGAATAGTCAAGTACTATTTTTCCAGTCAATACATAAAAAAGACAGGGATCACTACTGGACCACAATATGTTTTGCTGAATCCTGACTAGTCAGGCTAGCCCCGAATGAAGCCTGTGCAGGGTCCTGCACCTGGGGATGAATAACCCCAGGCACCAGTACAGATTAGGGGTTGACCTGCTGGAAAGCAGCTCCACAGAGAGGGATTTGGAAGTCCCAGTTGACAACAAGTTAACCATGAGTCAGCAATGTGCCCTCGTGGCCAAGGCGGCCAAGGGGATCCCGGTCTGCATGAGGAGCAGTGTTGCCAGCAGGGCGAGGGAGGGGATCCTGCCCCTCTGCTCAGCTCTGGTGAGGCCGCACCTGGAGTACTGGGTGCAGTTCTGGGCTCCTCAGTAAAAGAGGGTCATGGAGCTTCTAGAGAGGGTCCAGCATAGGGCCATGAAGATGATTAAGGGACTGAAGCATCTGTCTTATGAGGAAAGAGTAAGCAAGCTGCGCCTGTTCAGCCTAGAGAAGATTGAGAAATCTGCTCAACATGCCCAAGTACCTTAGAGGCGAATGTGGGGAGGATGGGGCCAAACTGTTCTCCATGGTGTCCAGTGACAGGACAAGGGGTAATGGGTGAAACAGCTGAAACACAGGAAGTTCCACCTGAACATGAGGAAGAACTTCTTTCCTGTGGGGGTGACAGAGCCCTGGCACAGGCTGCCCAGACATGTCGTTACAGTGAGCGTCCATCACCACAGAGCACTGTGGAGCAGTCAGTGGCAGAGCCCACAGCCCCAGAACGGCACTGCACCTAACACCTCCACCTTCTGAAAACCACCATGCCACTCAACACACACCGAAACAAGTGAAAATAAACAAATCAATCTGGGCAGATGCTATCGGTCTGCTTTGCTCCGCGCAGGGAAAGCGAGTGCAGGTCAGAGCTAACGACTCAACCGCAAATGCCGCGGGCAGAGCCACCACTGGCGACCTGCGGGCGCGTTCGCGTCGCAGCAGCAGCCGTGCGGGCGGCCCACGCCTCTCGCTGCTGCCCGCGCTCCTGCTGCGAGCACGGTGACACTCACGGGTGACGCTCACGGGTGACGCTCACGGGTGACACTCACGGGTGACACTCACCGGCGACCCACAGGGGTGCAACGCGCATGCGCCCTACTGCGCGCACCACTCCCCCCCGCCTCCCCCGCGCATGCGCCCGCGGCTCCCGGCCGTTGGGCGCGAGGGAAGTTTGAAGCGGCGGCGGCGCCATGTCGGGATGCGGGCCTAGGGCTGTCCGCGGCGAGCTCAGCCTCATGGACAGGGGCGTGCGGAGGTGCGGAGAGGGGGGCGCCGCTGCGACCTGCGGTCGCGGGTGCGGGGCCGCGGTTGCTCGGTGCGGGTAACGGGCCGCTTCTCGTCCCCGCAGCTTGCTGGAGCTCTCCCTGAGCCCGGACCTGCGCACGCTGAACCTGCATGGAAACCGGGTCGCCCGCATCGAGGGGCTCGCGCAGCTGCGGGGCCTGCAGCACCTGGACCTCTCCTCCAACCGCATCCGCCGCATGGAGGGGCTGGGCGCCCTGCGCAGCCTGCGCACCCTCAACCTCTCCTGCAACCTCATCGACAGTGTGCAGGGTCGGCAGCCGCTGCTTCCCTCCTCCTAGAGAACTTCCCAGGACTTTACAGTTTGCTTTGGGAAAGTTTGCTTATAATGAAGGTTTTGCTAAACTAATCTTAATTGCCAGCCATGTTATGTTCTGAGTTTTAAGATGAGTGTGTAGTCCCTGTATCCTTTATCATATCAAGATACCTTATTTGAGATGGGAAAACTATAGTGTGCTTTATATGACTGTTATAATTTGTAGTCATATGTTGTTATTACTACTGTGAAAACCTTGCTTGTTTTGCAAATTTTGCTTTGATGAAAGCAGAGCACTCTTCTGAAGTAAATCATACTCTTGTGTCTTTTTCCCTTGCTTTGTTTAGGACTAGAGAATCTCCTTAATTTAACTGTACTGAACTTGTCGTATAACCGCATACATGATCTCTCTGGTAAGTGACTCTGGCATGTTCCATGCAATAGTAAAGGTCCTATTGCACTGGGTGCATTTTCAAAGGTTTCCAGGAGCTCAGCACTATCGACAGTGCTGCTAAAGGTCACAACTGCTGTGATTCTCAAGTGTGTTCCAATGCGGGTTGCTCTGACCAGCCTGAGCTTCTTCTCTGTAAACCCGGCTGTGTAGCTGCCAGTCTGGAGCTGCTCAGATTTATCTTCATTGCTAATCGGGGTGAAAACAAATCCAACATCCCCACCAGATGTTGCATGCAGAACATGAGCTCAGGCAGCTGGATCTGCCACAAGGTCATAGACCGCCTTGCTAAGGCTCCCCTTGAGAGCCCAGAAGTTCATTTTTTGTACAACACAACAACGGTATTGTCTGTTCTCTAGTACAGCTACATAGCTGTTACATAAAGCAAAACTGCGTTGTGTTCTGTGGCATGGGCCTAAAAAGAGCCAGCCCAGACAATTTCATGAAATGAACCGTTGAGTGAAACCTTTTTCAGTTTCCTCATAACCTTCTCACTGTGTGTGTCGGGAGGCTTGGTCCCTTTATTTATTTATTTATTTAGAATAAATACAGTATTTAATTCTCCAATAATTTAACTGTTTAGTTAAACTTTTAAAGTATAAATTTTTGGAGCTGTCTGTGGTTATTCTCATTTGATTTGGTTCTCTTTCAGGTTTGTAATCCTAAAACATGAATGTGCATTGTCCATAGGAAATGGTTTATATTTTTTTTTAATTTTTTTTCCTCATATGTAAATTAAAGGACTCTTTTTTTTTTTTTTTTTCCCTCATGTTTACATTCAACTTCCAGGTTCAGATTAGTATAGAATAA
This sequence comes from Nothocercus julius, assembly GCA_013398735.1. Taxonomy (NCBI): domain Eukaryota; kingdom Metazoa; phylum Chordata; class Aves; order Tinamiformes; family Tinamidae; genus Nothocercus; species Nothocercus julius. The sequence goes on along the minus strand of VZSV01000007.1, from coordinate 12,390,839 downwards.
TTACAGGTAATTATAGCTTTTTAGCTTTTTATTTGGTGAACAAACATGTTGTTGCAGTTTCTTTTTTTTTTTTCTTTTTGAATTGTAAATACAAACTGAGTAAAATGCATGTGGAAGGCAAAGTTTTTTCCTTCCATAAAAAGATTTTTTTTTTTCTTTTTGAATTGTAAATACAAACTGAGTAAAATGCATGTGGAAGGCAAAGTTTTTACTTCCATAAAAAAGATGTTTTTTTTTTTTTCTTGTGCAGAAGACCTGAAACTTAAAGAGATGTTATATTACTAGTCATTGTTGCTGCTATGATAGTATTCTGTGTACAAAATTTTGGCAAATCTTATTCTTGTGGTTTCTTGACTGAACTGCATACTAGGTTCACACAGAAATACAGTAAGCATTTCAAACTTATCTGCAAAGTGAAAAATAAAATTATCTTACAAAATACTTCCAAAAGATTAATATTTCCTTTATTTACCTCAAAAATAAAGTGTTTTTGCAATGTGATTGTGCTTTCTTAAACTGTTTTTCTAAATGAGCAACTTATTTTAAGCTGCAAAAACCACAGCTTGTGTTGGTAAAACAAAATACAAAATAAAGTTTGTATCAACTCTGTTAATAAACTAAGTTACAACAACAAATTCACAAAGCAAAATATGTTCATTTTCTTGAGCTTCTTAACAGTTAGAAACATATTTGTTTTTTAAAGTTAGCTTTCTCAACTACTGTGGGTGTTGTAGTGTCCTGTAATTAATACATCTAGCCAGGAAGGTAGAGCAATAGTTCCATTCAAGTTAACCATTTCAAGTTAACGTATTTCTACTGACTTTTTCAAGAAGATGCTGTATGATCATAGACTGCTGAACTTGGACCAAAGCAAATCATTATTTTGTGTTTTTATTAAATTTTCAGGACTTCAGTGCCTTCATGGAACCAGCAGTAAGATGAGTCATATTGAACTGCATGGTAACTGCATAAATGATATTAATCATTTACTTCAGTGCACAAGGGGGCTGTGCTCTTTGACCAATCTCACATTAGAGAAAAATGGAAAGACCAACCCAGTTTGCCACACAGCAGGTATGGATCTTGTTTCTAGGTAGTCACTTCATGCTCTGCAGGTTGGTGTTTTTCATTAAGCCAGATTCTGAGGCTTGTAAATTAATTGATAAATTGACCAGCCTGCAGAAATCTGAATTCTGTCAAAATTAATTGTTCTACAGAGACCCTTTTTTCTTTTCCACCAAGAATGTTTTCAGAATTGTAAATCTGGTTGTATGCTTTGATCAGGTTCAATCCTTCATAGACTATTTTAGGTTAAGACAAGAGTTGTAAAGAGAACTATAGGAATAGAAAGTATTTCAGAAATAGGAAGAAGGGAATGTGAATATTGGAGTGGGACAGCAGAAAAGGTGAAGAACCATTGTGACTATGTATAATAGAGGAAGGGAAGACATAGGCCATAGATGGTCTTTTGCTAAGATCTTGCAAGGGAGATCTGTAATAAACACCTTTAGCCCTTCCTACTTTACCACAGCTTCTGTGGGCAGTGATAGTCTGTAACATGCTCTGTGGTAAATGGTGTTTGTCATCAAAATAGGCATGGGTTTTGCTAGGCGGCTTGGAGAGTTTAAGGAATGCTTGTGGATGCATCAATTTCACATTTTTATTTTAGAGCTTTTCTGTGTGTGTTGTGGGTTTTTTTTTGTTTTTTTTGTTTGTTTTGTTTTTTTTGGGGGGGGAGGGGATGGGGAGAAAAAGGGATGAGTCAAACTCAATACCTTGAATTCAAACACGTTACATTGCTGCATCTTTTACTTCATTGAGTTTGAGGGCTTTGCTGTGAAGATTTTCAGTCCGACTGAAACTGTCTGCTCTCTTTACAAAGAAATTTTTTTTGAGAGTTTATAACTTTTTTTTTTTTTCTGTTCAGTAATGTTTCCTGTTAATAGTCTTTATTGGTGGGGAAATGGAAACATCCAGATAACCTGCATGTGCAGGGGGGTTGGACTAGATGTTCTCTAACGGTCCCTTCCAACCTTAAAGATTCTATGATTCTATGATAACCTACTACTCCCTTTCTTCTTAATTTATGTATTGCATTTTTAGTAGATGATAGGGTACCTAGACTCTACTAGGAACCTTTTTTCACATATTCATTTCAGTTTAAATGTGAGCTATTTAATTATTTATTTATTTTTCCATCAAGGTTACAGAGAAGTTGTTCTTCAGACTTTGCCCCAGCTAAAAGTTTTAGATGGAAGAAATACTAATGGTGAACCAGTAGAAGAAAAGGCAGAAGAAAACTTGCAGTGTTTAGATGATATTTTGGACTACTTGGTTTCATCTGCAACCCCCCTATATGAAGATGAGGTGCTATAGTTTGCATGTACTGATCTTAAAATTGATACAGCAGTTTCTTATATTGCATACAACTCATTAATGTTGCAGGGGTTGTCTCTCATTTTAATAGAACCGTGCTACGTTCCCGGTGGTAACACCTCATATTGACCAGGCATTAGCCCATTTTCGTCAACGAACAAGAATGTCACTGCAAAGTGCTGCCAGCTCCTCTACGGAGGCCGTCTCCTCTTCAGAACCAGAAAAGGCCAAACTGGATAGAATACACAGTGAGATGAGGATTAGAAAAATAGAAGATCAGATTTCCCACATATTGCAAAAGGTGATTTTTTTGTTTCCTTCTGACTGTACAGAAATTTTATTTCTAAAATGAAATGTGTCTTTATGATGCAGAAATTCCCCATGAGTGACTTGAGTATTTTCCTTGGTAGGTAATGGGGTAGCATTGGTACCCCCTTGGTAGCAATGACATGGAGTACTAATGTGTAGCTAATGTGTACTTAATGATTTTGAAAAACTTAATACGATAAAAGCAAGAATTTTAAAGCTCAAGATTGTATTTTGAATCATTAAAACCTTCTGTACTGTATAAAAAAACCCATACAGGACTAGAAGAACTATTTGATCACGTTATATTGGATAGAAAATTGCTTTTTGGGTTTGTTTATTCTGAAGCCATTAATGTATGTAGTGAAACCAGGGTAAAATATGAAATGCACTCAAATGACTGGATTCTAAAGCTTGTGAAAACTAACTTTGCCAAATAATAGGTCAAGCTGGTGTTAAACTACACAGGAAAGCATTCATAACAAATGTATTTTCATAAGAGTTTACCTTGTACCTAGTATATTTGCAAAATATTTTTTTTTCTTCTCAGTGCTGTATCTGTTTTGTATTTCACACCGAACATAATAACGTACTTCTATGCCCAAAGATTTTAATAAACTTCAGGTATTTTGAAAAGAAGGAACTATTTATTCTCAAATATGCTGTTCTGTTGGTCTTATATTCTTTTTAAAAATAACTAAATGTTTTAGTAAGGAGTGAATAGGTAGTTTGGAAGCAATTATTTACTTATCAAAATTATATTAAGTCATTTCAAACATAACACCTCAATATGTGTTAGAGATTGGTCGATTAGAGATTTATACTGTTCTTAGGTATCTGATGCCTCAAAGAACGATGCTTCTCCAAATGTTCTCAAAGCTAAGAGAGACACAGATCCAACTTCTGAAAGTGACCATGAGAGTGGGAAAGAAAACAACAGAAAAGTTGCGAAAAGAAGCAAGATCCCTCCCTGCCGTAGAACTGCCTCGTCTACTAAGAGTCATTCCAGCCATCCTAAGAGCAAAGTAACTGACAGGTATTTCCAGGTCTCCCATACAAAGTGAAAATTAAGATGAATATTTTCAGGGTAAATATAATTTAATTTAAAATGTCATATTGAAAGTGATAGATTGATTTGTTTCTGTTAGTAATGCTCTAAAACTGAAGCTTTATAATAAATCCGACGTTTAGGATGACAATTACATTGAACTCTTGAATGTATCCTGCCCTCCCTTAGGAAAAAAAAAATTCGGCAGGCACTTGCTGATATTTAATTTATTAAATTAACTCAACTAAATTAATAATTTTAATTTATTAAATTAACTCAACTTATTTATTTAATATATGGTAAATTTTTCTTAATCTGCCGCCCTGCCTCACATAATTTCCTATACCTTTGTTTCCTTACTTTTTCACTTCTCTTGTTTGTGAAATAGTAATATGTCTTTTAATGATATTTATGTGTAAATTTTACAAAACTAAGCTTATCTGAAACTTTTTAATATTCATTCTTCACTCAGTCAATTCCCCATGTGAGAATTTTCTGTCTTTAGTTTAAAAATCTAAAAATTACATATATATAAATTTATATTATACATATATATATAAATTATATAAATGAATGCCTGAGACAAGCTGAAATATCTATGTGTGTGTACATAAGTGCATGTACAAAGCCCAAGAATACAGCTCTTTATTTTGTGGTGAAACAGATGTTGCTGTAATAACTTATTGTTGATCATATAGTAAATATCAGAAGTATAGCAAAGAAAAGAGTGTACATTGTACTGTATTAGCTTAGTCAGCCCCTGCAGCTCTGCAACTACCCTGGTTCTAAAGTTGTTTCATAATTGTCTGGTGATGTTTTCAAAGAGCATCTACTGGTATTCCATATTTTTAAAGTTTTGAGTTGAAGATTTGAGTTTAGTTTGTATCCTAACCAGTTTACCCATTATTTTTCATGTATATACAACTTAGGTGTTATGTAGAACTGTAAAAGTTTTGTTCTGTAAAAGTATCTGAATCTCTTGTACCTTTGATGGTAATGTAGAAGATCATGCTTCAGTCCTACATATACACATACACAGACATATATATTTTGTTGTCGTTTATGTTTGTTTGTTATTTGTTTTTTTGACGATACAGAGAAGAGAAAGATTTGTCTAAGTGTCCACGCTCCAATCAGAGAGACTCTCATGTCAGTTCATCGGATACCCCAGAGCTGGAAGTAATGGGAAGAAGAGCTGAATTATTAATAGGAAAGCAGAACCATATGGAAAAAATAGAAGAAACTAATTCAAATGCCCCAGAGGAATCCACTTACCGAGTATGTTTTACATCATTTCAAGTTAAATAGCAGTATGTTTCTTTCTCATCAGAGGTGACAAAAGTAATTGCAGGTAGAACATAGCGTCAAAAAACTGAAGTTCTTAACTTCCTGCTGATAGTGTATCATATTTAGCTTTCAAAGGGAGATTTTGTTTATTCAGAGCCTTGTCTGTCTTCCATCTGTTCCAGGAAAAAAAAAAAAAGAAAGAAATCCTGTTCTACAATTGTGAATGTTATTTGTCAGTTTTGGCTACAGTTGAATGTTTCCTAGTAAGCTGATGTTTAATATGTTCTTGCTTAGGCATTGATTCAGGAACTGGATCAGGAGAAAGAAAGGAGGTGGAAAGCAGAACAAGCTGAGAAGAAATTAATAGAGCATGTCAAAGAACTAGAGAAACATGCGAAAGAAGAAAAGAATATTCAGAGTATGGCTGTGTACACTACAGATAGGTATGGAAGCAAAGCGCTGTAGTGTTTGTTTTTGTTTGTAACCGAGTCACAGTGTTTATATGGTTCAAGAAGTGAGAACAGCTTTAAAATGTGCCTGGAAAATGATCCACCAAGAAGTACTGCTGGAAATTCTCTTAGGGCCACTTACTGAAAGTGTTCCTGCTGCTGTGCTATAAGCAATTGCAGTGCAAAACCTGATTGATTGTCACTATTAATTTCATAAGAGGTGGGAAAACAAGAAATTCTGACCCTGCTTACTCCCCAGTTCTTCTTCTCCATGTCTCTAGTATAACCAGTACCTTGCTGACCTCTAATTCTAGCCCTCTACTTTCCAAGCAATCCTTATTGTAATTGTACTTTTCCTCTCAGCTCATGCCCTATCTATGGTACATTGCCTCATGTCATAATTTCAGCTTTTTATTTCCAAGCTCCCTTCTGTCTGTACATGGAGTTCTCTATCCTGTGTGGTCCAGTTGAACCAAGACATTTCTGGCAGACCAGAGTCAGCTAGTTGAGTGTATGTTGTCCCAGTCTGGTCTAGCAGCTCCTTGGATAGACTGTCTTCCTAATCCTTATCAGTTCTGGCTAACATTCTTCTTCAAAAGTTGTCCCTTCCAACAAAGTAGTTGTCAGCAACGCTTGGAGAGAGCTGCTGTACTCTTCCTCCTCTTAACTGTGCTGTGTGTATAAAAGGCACATGTTCTCTCTTGTAAGGAAGAAACAAGCCAGATGTTTTCCTAGCTACCATCTGTGACTGACTTATATAATCCTTTCCCTTTTTTTGCCTTAGGTTTATGTTCATTTCCAGTGTTCATTTGTTATCACCTTGTATTAGAGTTATTTGTTATCATCTTATATTAATCCCCTTTTCTTTTGGGATTTAAATATTCTTAAAGATCCCAATAATGTTGGATAAATTATCTACGTTTTCTAAAGTAAATATATAAAAAATTACAATTTGTTATTATTTAGTTCCAATGTAAAGAAATGACCTTTCCAGTATGACCTTACATTAAAGACATATTTATCTGGTTGTCTCTAACTTAGTTTCTGTTCAAGATAAGCTCAATATAGTCAGGCTACATATTTCAGTAATATTTTACGTATTACTAAGCGGTCCTGCATTGTGACCCTGCACGTGGGAAAATTCAGCAAAGAAGAGCAAAGTGCAACACTTTAAACGTGGTTTTTTTTTTTTCTTTTTCCTCAGTGGCGCCTGACTAAATACTATTATTAGGTTTATAACAACATTGTTGCATTAATTTTCAGGTTAAAGGAATTGGTACTGAAAGAGAGAGAGGTTAAAACAAGATTGCAAGCAGATGTCCAGCAATTGAAAGATGAAGCTGAAAGACTTACTAATGAGTTAAATCAGGCAAAAAATAAAGAAGCAGAATATCAGAAGGCCATGCAAGCTTTAGAGGAAACACTCTCCAAGATGGAGACACAGAGACTGCAGCAACGAACAACAGAGGTAACATTTTTCAAGGGTAAATAACATGACGGTGACAGGAGGGCTACTACTTGCCTAGATAATAACACACACTAATGTCACAAGCTTTATGCCTGAGTTTTTTGCAGTATAAGCTGATTTTTCTACACAGCGCTAGTTAATAATAAACTTCCATTTTAATTATTAAGTAATGTTTTAGCCTTTAAAATGGAAATGCATTGCATGTCACATGTCTTTAAGATAAAAGAGATTAAATCCTAGGTGCTGAGCACTCAGAACTGTTATTTTCTAAAATTATATAGTACTTAAAAGAGGTTTCTTAAAATGTTTAAGTAGATAAATAGATTGTAACTGAACTAGTAAAATGGAAATCTGATGGTTCATATTTTTTAGAGCTGCTCTTGCAGTACACATGGAAAGTTAGCATAAGGAGATGAATATGGGGGCTAAAACTGTAGCCATCAGTTATGAATGACAGTTACTCCATATATAGTTGATGTTAAATCAACATGACCAGATTACTGCTTCAAAGGATGCAAGACACGTTATGCAAGACATGTTGTTGTTTGTTTGTTTTATGTTCTTCAGTTTGAGAGACAAGTGCTTCACTTCATCTCCAAACCAACAGGGATACTTTGGGGCATGCCTAAATCTTCCTCAAGAAGAGACTTAACATTGTAGAATATGAGGATTTAGAAATAAATATAAAAGCCTCACTACAAAATTTATAAAACGGGTGGGAGGGAACGGAAAATATAATTCTGTAAGAAAATAGATTTTGGGTTTGTTTTGTTTCTTCCAAGATTTCAAATGTAAACTAGGCAGACCTTCTTGCATTCCAGCTCTGCCCTTGGATAACTAGCTAACACTTGAGTAGTCTTGAGTAGTTTATTAATCAGCAATTTCTTACAGCTCCAGTACCTTGGAAAGCAAAGAGATTAGAACAGTGTAAGCACAGAGTGTGAAGGGGAAGATTTGCCAAATGCTTTGCTATGGAGGACAGATTGACAAGAAAATTAATTGATTAGTATTCTCTGCTTAACCATTCAGGGATGCAGGTGTATTTTTCAAGTAATCATTAGGAGGAGCAGAAACACCTCTTACCTCTGTTGTTTCTGTCTCATGTTCTCACTTGCACTTTCTAAAATGTCTTGATTCTGAATTACCATTTCATGAGTAAATAAAACCTTTCTTACAATTTTTGCATATGATCCTTCTTTTCTACTTGTCGGGTCCAAAAAGACACTTTGTATGTAAAAATTCTCCTTATAACAAGGAATTCCTCATGACAGTTTGCATCAAATGGAAAAGCAGAGTCTGCCATCTTGTGTTCATGCTGTGATTCTGTTTTCCTAAGATTGCTAGAAGGCAATGCTGTTCAGCAATGTTAAAATAAAAAACTCAGTAGGATGCAGACGTTAATGATACCTGTTATAATTAGAGTGTGAAAAAATACATATATAATATACACACTATATGTATGTATATATACTGAATATATATACATGCATATGTAAATATGTGTACATATGAATATATATAATATATATAGTGTTGAATATATCTAAAAGTATTTTCCTTGTTTCCTTGAAACTAAAACAAGAGTTGCAACACAGGAATTTTTAATTGGAAGAAATCATTCTGCCAATACACGTCCCACTTCTAAGTCTAAGAAGACTTCTAAGTTCTTCAGATTAAGTAAACATTCTTGGTTCTTCAGAGAAATCTGTTTTTTGTTGTTGTTTTTTGTTTTCTG
>VZSV01000007.1:12358714-12370468 GCA_013398735.1 Nothocercus julius | reverse complement strand
GCAGCAGCCGTGCGACTCGCGCTGCTTACAATTCAAACGCTGCAACGTGCGTTCTTAAAATTAAACGGCTTTTCCTGAAGGGCGTCGCTCCTGTCCGTAGCGCCTGTTGGGCAGGCGAGCGTAGGCAGATCTAGGTAAGGGAGCAAGGTGAGGAAAGCAGCCGGTGAAGAAGACAAAGGGGAACGTTTCCCTGATCTGAAACTCATCAATTATCAGGGAGGGAGAAATAGAAAAATGGCAGAAGGAAAGAGGAAAATGAGTGAATAAACCACCGAAAATGCCTCCCAAACATACTGAATTCCCCCCCTCTGTAGTAGTGCTGCTTCTGTCTGAGTTTCTTAGCTGGGCTTGGCTCGGCTCGTAGCTTCAGGCAAGGCTGACTCTGGCCCAGGCTAGACAGCGTTTCTGACAAAAGTGATAGGGCATCCAATGAGGTGGTAACAAGGAGAAACACCTGCCTGATTCCCCAGGCCGCTGCTCTGCGCTCCTTGCCCAACTCGGATCTGAACTTTGCTGCGCTTGGTGTTTGGGTAGAGTGTAGTCACTTCTTGGAAACCAGAATGCCACTGAAATTTGTCATCGGTGATCTCCTTTGTTCTCCACAAATTCTAATCTATATGTAGCCTCTCAAGTAAGGTTAGGCTGTTAGCGTTTTAAAATCTGGCTTGGTGTCTGGGGCTTCATGTGCGACTCGATGGCAGCACCTTCTCAGTGAGCACAATGTTCATGGGCTGCAGGCACGTGTTAACTCTGCTGACTTGACCTGAGCACGCTTCCTTCTCTGCCTTGGAAATGTGGAGTGAATAGCAACTGCCCTGCGCTTGATGTGAGAAGAAGAAAATCCTGCCTGTTAAGTTTTATTCTCCCTCACTGGGTCTGTGTGCGGGACTCACTGCCCTTGGACATGTGGGACCCGCTGCCGAGTCCTTCGTTGGCCCAGTCCCTGGCCTGGGGCCCTACAGTCCAGGTTGCAGAGAGGCTGCATCTGCACTGCTGGTGCTAACGACAGCTCCAGGCATACAAAGTGCACCTGAGTTGGGAGTGCTAAGAGTGCCCTAAGTTTGAAACGCCTGAGTTTGGGCACTCAAAATAGTGGGTTTTTTAAGTCTTAATATGCTTTGGTGCTATAGCTGCAGGTTCGTATGTCAGTATCTTTTACCGCTGGGCATTTTGGAAATGCGTTCACATCAGCACAGCATCTGTACACCGTACGGACACTGCGGGGCGTGTGGGAAAGGTGCCCGTGCCTGGTCATCGTGCCCTGGCACGGCGGGCTTGGCCTGTAGCCCCTGTGGGCAGCAGCAGCGCGGGGTGCGATGGGGGCCGTGGGATCGCGTCCTGTGGGAGAGCCGAAGGTGCAGCTTCCAGCCTCGGCGTGCGCTCGGTGCACAGGGAGCCTCACAGCCCGCGCCGGGAGCCCGTGCAGCGGGGACGGGGTGGTACTATAAAAAGAGGTACATGTTTTTGCTTATAAGGGTGTTGTGCTTATATTCCTTCTATAACAAGAAGGATTTGGCTCTCCTGATTGAGCTTCTGTCTTTGAAGAGATGAGTCTTTTCACTTCACAAATACAGATTTATTACTTGGCATTTCCTCCTGCCCCCGGAAAGTAGCTGGGTCTGTGTTTTGCCCTCAGCAATCAGGTTGCTGACACTCGTCACTCTTTCCTTAACAGGCTGCTGATACTCTTGCTGTGAGACAAAAGAGAAGGATCTATGATATCACCAACGTTTTGGAAGGAATTGATCTCATTGAGAAAAAGTCAAAAAACAGCATTCAGTGGAAGTAAGTCAATCCTGCCTGTCTCCTCTGCTCGAGAGCAACTCCCTTCCACTTCTCCTAAGTAGATGTGCTGACAAAGAATTGATGTTATGCTCAGCAACGAGCAATGCAGCAAATTGGAATGACCGTAAAGTTGCGAGTATGCGAGTACCCTTTGTGTTCCTTTAGCTTGCATCTTTGATGCCAGGTTTGGTTTGAAGCCTGTACGAGGGAAGCTTCTGGAAACTTGTGTGCCCACCTTATAAACTGTCCTGACAGTTGAAAAATTTACTCTAGGTGGATTTGGGGAAGTTACTGGGACACACTCTCTCCACCTCTATTTGTGCCTGTATGTCACACTTGTTAAAGGCCCTAACAACCATCTCTAACACAGAGGGACTTGTGTTCCAAAACCAAAATAAAATTAGGTAGAAGTGAATTCTAAATTTTATCTTAAATTTAGATTTGTTGTTGTTGTTGTTAAGGCACTGCTGGGAGAGTAAACATTCATTTGCTTCATCCTGAATATTGGTAGATTATTTTTAAATATGTAAAGTAGACTTCATGAATGATGGTTTCATGTTTGCTTAGATTTTCACATGCTCTGATTTCATGAACCTTTGTACCTTTTTAAGAGGAGTAGGTGCTGGCTGCAATACGAAGGAAGTCATAGACAGACTGAGATATCTTGAAGCTGAAATTGAAGATCTAGAGCTAAAAGAAAAAGAATTGGATCAGCAGAAACTGTGGCTCCAACAAAGTATCAAGAATGTTATGGATGACTCTACAAATCATCAATATCCTTTTAAACAAGTACTGTGCACATCTTGGAAGTACAATTAAAACAACAGTTATGTGGTAAAACTAGTGTAGTTCATTTATCCATAAGCAAGGGGAAGATATTTTTTTCTGGTTTTGTTTCATCATTAGAAGAGTAAAAGTTTTGTTTACATGACCTCACCTTTATAGCTATTCTGAAAATGATCTGGCATATGTATATATGGCAGTAATTTTTAAATCCATAATATAGTTTAGATGTCTGATTTTAAATATATTGTTTTTGGATGTGTTATGCTTTTTTAGCAGTATTTCACATTGCTGTTTTTTTGTGTTGTATCCCTCTCTTGAAAAGACGTAGCTTTGTCCCAAAGAAACAGGGTTGGCAAAGTGAAGCTTGCTTGGACAGGACCTGGGGACATATCGGGGCTGTAAATAAGAAGAGTTTCAGCTACACCGTGTTTGTTACCTGTGCCTATGTGTTTAGCTGTCTTATAAGATACTGTGGGATCTGGGACATCTGGGATTGGGAGCAGGGTATAAACAGTGATAAGTACTTAAAATTACTTGCAGTTACAGAAAGTGTTCTTGTAAGGTAGATTTTGTAGCAAAAGAGATTTAAGTTAGATACTAGGGACTTTCCGTCAGGAGAGTTAAGCACTGGAGTTGATCCCCCAGGGAGATGGTAGACTCTCTATCGCAGGGAGTTTTTTCCAGAACAGGAAATGCAAACACCTGTCTGGAATGTCTTACCTGTTGGTCCTGTCTTGAGGCAAGGGGAGAGGACTGCCGATGAATGACCAAGCCCCCTCCAGGAGTTTGTGATTCTAGGAGGTCCAGATGCATAGCTGAATTCTCCATTGGCAGGTCTCTGAGTCAAGTGGTACTCTTAAAAACAAGATTTTGCATTTTAAGATAGTCTCATTCATTTTATTCCAAGCTATTTAATTTTCCTTCTTCTAGTATTTTCCTCACACACATTGTTTTTTACAGTACAGAATTGTACTATTTTTACATAGCCATTCTGACAGCCAGAAATCATGGCCTCATTGCATCTCTGAGTAACAGCAGCCAGTGTACTATTTAGGCACAGTTTGGACAAATGTCTTTCAAAGTGCAATAAATACCAATTTTATGTTGTTTGAAGAAAACTTCCTTGACGAAAGTTACATTTTCATATGTCACCCATGAAGATATCTGTAACTGCTTCAACGGTAAGTTCCTGCTAGACAAATTAGGGATTTTCTAGTGTTCCTGTTGAAAACTAACTTGTATGTATTGCATGTTTTTTTTTTTTTTCTATCTTCTAGTAACGCAAGAAATAAAAAACAACCGCTTTTTCCCTAAAATTAATTTGAATTTAGAAAGTGTTCAATACTGATCAGTAGTAAATGCTAGTGCTCGTGATCTGTGACTTCTGGCAGATAAAGGAACTTATTTTGTAGTTATAGTCACAAGTTGTACAGAACAGAGTTTCATCAGTTTCCAGAGCACCATTTAGGACTTGCCTCAGGTCACTCACAGAAGCAGGTGCAGGGCACTTTGGTCCAACACACCAGAAAGTCCAGGCGGGTCCAAACTTCATAACATTTTCTGGTGGCAGCTGCAGCTAGAGGAAATTCCTTATGATATTGGATAAATGGAGCCGGCTAAACTTCAAAGATGGGACAAGGCTACCAAATCCAAAGGAGTCCTTCTGTACAGGACGTTTGAAGAGCTCGTCAGGAGTTGCTGGCAGAGATTACTTCCTGGTGTCCTGTGCAGGAGATTGCCCAAGGGGAGATTGTTTTGTAGCTTTCAGCAAGGCTCAGTACCATCTCTTGCTTCTTTGTGACAGTGAAGATTGGGTTGGTTTTTAAATAAAAGTGCAAGTTTAGACAGGTAGTGCGAGCTCTTACTAGAAGTGTTAGTAATTACGAAGCACGGAGGTGTTCAGTGTGTCAGTCACGTAGTGCTTGATGTAAATATCTCATAGCAGAGAGGAGCATCATTGCGCATTACGAACAAGGGCAGATGAGGTGCAGATAAGTGCGTGACCTGGAGCATCAGGCAGTTTGTGTCAGCTCATTGATACAATTGTGACCTCCTGCTTCAAGCAGTAAATTGTAGTGTGTGTCTCAGTAGTTTGTGCTGCACAGGTTTTGAACTCAGATGTTTGGAAATGCTGGCACAGAAGAAAACCCTTAAGACCTTTGTTTCCTGCCCTTGTGACTTCTCCCTGTATTCCCACCATTCTTCACAGCCCTAGAGTGAGCTGTATCACAGAACTTATAGCTGAAAAATGATCTAGTTAATTAAGTATATATTTTCACATCTCATTATATATACAAGTGGGAGATACGGGTATGGTAACAAGCAGGTAAGGAACCGTTAAATCTGGCACTACTACCAGAAAAGGTCCTTGCAACTATGGTCTAAGTGTTGAAATACTGTGATTTATATTACGTGAGCTACTTGGATCTTACAGGGACCTGTGTGAGTTCCCACCCCAAACTTTCTATTTATACTAGAATTTCGCAGTATGTGGCCTTAGAGAATTATTGTCTCTCATTTCAGTACATACCATGTAAGATTTCAGAAAAATATGCACAGTTAACGCTTTCTTAAAAATTGCTATTTAACCAGGAGACACACTTCTAGCAATTCAAGCACCTTGTGGTACACAGTTAGAAGTACCTATACCCGAAATGGTAGGTACTGGTTTCTTGTTTACCTAAGTGTTTGAGGCTGGCAGTGGAACAGAAGAGCTGTGTTAGAGCTGAGGGTTTATTTCTATCCATGTGTTAGAGGGGAAAATTTAAGATGATCTCATTTGAGAGTGGAGGGGCAGGGTGGGGAGTAAGAACTTTTGTAAGCCTAGATAGACTAGTATTAATGTGTCTTCCGTTAAGAAGATATAGTGGAGTTTCTCTGCCCCCCCTTTTCTCTTACTCCTAAAAGTTGCAACTCTGCAGCTTGACATACTTGTTTTAATTCCACTTCATTTCCAATTTAATTACAACTAAAACTGAGAATTTATTAGTACTGACTTTTTAGGTGAAGTTTCTCTGTTTTGCCTCTGTACTGGATCCCATATGGAAAAGCCTTTTAGATTTACTAGTAGAAGTGTGTTTAGTCATATGGCACTAGACTGGATATAGGATGCAGACTGCAATCTTGCTTCAGCCAGAGGCCTTGAATGAGCAGCCTTAAAGTAGGAACTCAAATTATTTATCTCTGTCCGCCTTTAATTTTTGTTTTGCAGTGCTCTGTTTTAAACAGGACTTATGTAGGTGGGAGAAGGTGCTGTTTGAAGCACATTAGCCACCCACTGTGCCTGAAGGATGGTGTTTGCGTGACAGGTTTTCACAAGCTGTTTTTAGTGAGATTCAGCCCACGCTGATAACCCAGAAACATCCAAAACCAGAACCATGAGGCCGATGCAGTGACACTGTCTTTGTCCATCTGTGCTAAAGGCAGCTCAGGCAGTGTAAGGCTCTAGATGCCACTGGAGTTGCCTGCTTCATCTTTCTGACTTTCTGTTGAGGACTAAAACAGCTCATCGCAGGCGTCACCTGCAGCTTCAAAAGGGATGTTGTGGCTTTGGTTTCCCTTCCCTCCCTCTGTCCCCACCTTCCTCATCCTTATTTTTTTCCTGAATGTATTTGCTGCTATTTGCTGAATTAACCACTGCGGGGTCAGCAGTCTCACTGGGACGGTGCTGCAGGAAGCTGGTCTTAGCTAAGTTGTTCAAGTAACTTTTCAATGAGAAGCCCTGGCAAATCAGCTAAGAAATTGTTTCTGCTCACTTGCGATCCTGTATTCACTGACTCTGAGTAGGATATTCAGCTGTAATTGGATGGTTAATCCCAGCTAAGATAATTCTCAAGCTTAGTTTAAAAGGAAGCAATCTAAGCGTACAGAAATCATTACTTATCACCATTAATAAGATGTAGCCCCTACTGTAAGTTTCATGTAACTTTAATTCAAGATCAGCTAAGCACTTCAGAGGGTTGTATATTTTTGTCTTCTGTAACTGTATTCTGGTCAGGTAAATATATGACAGGTTTGTGACCTGTTATGTTTTAAACTACTTGTTTTCTTCCTGAGTATGATCTGATACATTTGTCAGTTATCTCTTGATATGTTCTGACTAGAAGATCACTGCACTTACTTCATAGAAGGTAAAAAGCACAATTTGAGAAATCTCAGTTTAAACGCCTTCCTGACTTGCTGTGGAAATAACTCTAGGCAGATACTGCTATTTTTTCTAAGTTTTAAGCTCTCAAGGAGTTTTAACTTTCCTCATCTGCTACTTCACAGGGACAGAATGGACAAAAGAAATACCAGATCAACCTTAAAAGTAGTTCAGGACCCATCCAAGTGCTGCTTATAAATAAAGAATCCAGTTCCTCCAAGCCCATGGTGTTTCCAGTCCCTCCTCCTGATGACCTTGCACAACCCCCATCTCAACCTGTGACTCCAGTGACCCCCCCTAAACCTACCCCTGCCACCCCAAACCCACCCAAACAAGGTGGTCTTAGCCAGGAGCAACATTTACCACAAACACCAGTTACAGAAGCACCCTCAGGTAGGTCCAGGGTTTTATTCCACTTCATTCGGGTAGCAGGAGCAAGGGCACTGGAGGGAGGGAGGTCTTAGAGAGGGGGCAGGTAAAGGAAAGGTAGGGAACAGTTTGCATGACACAGCAGCTGGCTGAAGAAGCTACCCCAGGACTTACCAGGAGTTCTCTGGAGGTTGCAGAGAAGCATTTCCCTCTTCCATCTTTCATTTGGTAAAGCAGATTATCCCTTGGTACCTTGTCATACCAAAAGGATTGGTGTAAGGATCCCCACAGGGATACGGTCTGAGCTGCATCTTTTCAGGAGCCTGGCTGTGTGTTCAGCAGCTGCTGCTCTTGTGCCACAAGATTGCTCACCACCTGCACAGTCCTCAGACAGCCTATGGCCTGGGCTTTGAAGTTTTGGTTTTTTTTCGTGTTTTCATAATAATGGTAGGGTGATCCCAAGATACTAAGAAAACGCTATCAATTACAGCAAAGTAGCTTTCTGAGGAGCCCTGCTGAGACTGTGCTCCTGACCTAAGAAGGGGGGGGTAGGGAAGAGTCTCTCACTTCAACCCTGACATTGGCCGTGTCCTCCTAGTAGTACAAAGCTAGGGGCAGATGCCCTGTGTTCCTTTTTTTGCTAAAACAGCCTTAGTAATGTGCTTTTCCCTCGTTGTAGACAGCAGTTTGCAGCAGAACAGTGCAGCTTCAGCAACTGCTTATTCGAGCCTTGCAGAGCCCGTGTTATTCCCCAGCCTTTCAGGAGATGGCGCCCAAGCCACAGGCGGCTCCAGTGACTACCAGGCCTTGCTCCCCTTGGATGTTAACTGTATTCTCAAGCCAAATTCGTTTGACATAGCAAAGATGGATGAGCCTGCAGGTAGGCAGAAACAGTTACTATTTTAACCGTTTTACTGGTTTCCGGAGCCATTCTTTGCGACCAAGTTACCCATGAGTTATGAAGGGGTAAAGATGAAAACTTCTGCCAGAGGACAGGCCTTTGTCCACCTCCTAACAAAGCCACTGAACCACTTCTGAGGAGCAGTCCCATTCTGAGCAAAATACCCTGATCCTGGCAAAATAAGCTTTGTATTGCACCCAGTGTTAATGTTATAAAAGACCAATTGTTCAGCCTAAAGAGAGGGGAGAGAAATGTAGTGGGAACAGCTAAGGGATAAAAAGACAAGTATCTTTTTAAGTATATACAGCCCAGAGACCACCTCCACAGCTCCTGCAGTGTGCACATGAGCCGTACTGTACTTTGCAGGTGTTTTCATGCCGAGAACCTGCATTAGCTACCATAAATGCCTGCTCCTGTCTTTCACAGGGACTATCAGTGGGGATATTATTGATGAACTCATGTCTTCTGACGGTGAGTACTATCTTCACTTTGCAGTAGGGGCAGTTTGTAGCACGGCTTCTGTCTGCACAGCGCCCTGGGTAGCATCTGTGACGCCCCACTCCGAGGGTCAGCCTGCTGCTTCCCCCTGCACTGCCGCATCTATCCTTGTCATTCTGGTCTGTGCTCCCCTTTCAGTTCCCCTGTAACAGTTTTATTTAACAATCAAAATGTGAATGTCTCAAGCCAGTGCTTGCTGTGCACAAGTAACTCAGCAGCCCTTCATTCAGGGGCAAAGAAAGCACAGGCTGGCGACTAGGGTGATGCCTTAGAAAACACCCGGGTTTAGTTTTGTTCTGCTGCAGGCTTCCTGCAGGAACTTTTAGTAAGTATTTCAGAGCATATTTGCGTGCCTGCCCACAGACTGGTGGCCAGCCATAGAGCAGGGGAATGAAACCCCCTCTTCTTGTGTTGCCCAAAGGCTGCCTCAAGTCTTGAAATGCAGTGCACAGAGAGCCTGCCAGCCTCCATTTTCCACGTGTAAAATGGGGACAGCGGTAACCTCCTTAGGTGAAATTATAAATGTTTGAAGATCAGAAGGCTGTAACAGGAAGAAGGAAATACCTATGATGTGAGCGGTGGCTTTCTGATGGAAATCTCAGAAGCTGCTCAGCAGCTCCCTTGCTATACAAGGAGAGGTTAGTCTGAGTTCCACAGCAATCACTCCCTGCCAACAAAGTAAAACATTAAAACACTTAAACGTTAAGAAAAAAATGAGACGTGTCATTTGCTGTGTTAGGTTTAAGGCACTGCAGGTATCCTAGCAGGTCTGTCAGAGTGTCAAGACAGTATTTTAATCATTAAGACCAAGTCTGGCATTGGGGATGACAGACATGCTGTATTATGAGATAGGGCTTATGTACCAGAAGTGCTTTAATTTAAACTAAACTATTCCTGCTTTACAGTTTTTCCTCTCTTACGCCTCTCTCCTACTCCCGGAGATGACTACAACTTTAACCTGGATGATAATGAAGGAGTCTGTGATCTCTTTGATGTGCAGATACTAAATTATTAGATATTGTGTCAACCAGACTATCTTATCTACCTCTAACATTCTAGACTTCTTCATAACCTAAGTATTTGAATAATGAATGTATAACTTCTTAGTTCACTGACTCTGGGAGTATATTTCCACTTGCTTCCTTTAACTACTTCACAAAACGAATGGAACAACCGGAAAAAAGGGCTTTCATCAAAAATTCTGGCATTTTTTTCCACCTGTGTGTCCTTTGTGTAATCCAATGATTCAGAGTTTTCTTTTGTAAGAAAAGCAAAAACGCTTTATAGCCTTTTGATCATTTGAAATAAAAAATGATTTGGCTTCCCGCTCACAGTTATCGGCATTTTTTGAAGCTTTACTGCCAAGAAGCTTTCTGTACCTTTCAATCCTTTCAGTCAATTTCGAAGCTTTCACTGCCAAGCTGAGAAGTGAAGGACATCAACTTGAGTTATGCTAAATCGTTTCAGTGAACCAATTTTGTGAAGTGCCTTCTGTTTTAGCACTTTAAGTTTCTCACACTGACTTCTTACATTCCACTTTCCTAGATTACAGGAAAGGCCTGTTTGTAGTTTGTATTAAAGTGTGCCAATACTTGTATATTAACAAGATTTTTTTAATAAAATTGTACAAACAAAGCAACCACTGTGTGCACTCCTCCTTTCTTGGAATCCCTGCATTATTTATTATGCATTACAGCTGAGATAATAGGTTTGTGGCAGCATCCACGTTTGCTGGTTCATGTTCCAGATCACTGGAAACCTGAAAATAAGAAGTTTCACTTTAGTAAGTACAGTTCATTTTTTTTTGAACAGCTCTTAGGGGAAAAAAAAAAAAAAAAGGATTTAACAAGTACTGCTGTCTAGAAGATTAGTCTTTGATATATTTATTCTAATGCTGCAGTCAATTCAGCATTTGGGAGGGGATTCCAGGATTCCCTAAGTCTGACAGACAGCAAGATACGGTACGCTACAGGGGAAAGACAGAGCACTGCCAGTAACATGCGTAGAAACAGGCTTGGTTTTAACGGAGGGAATCCCACTCTGGACAGCGGAATTTTGAAGCCTTGGAAGAAGTCCTATTCTGTGGCGCCCGTGTGATCAGGGTCACAGCTGTGTCTGGGCCAGCCCACGAGGAGCTGGTCCCACGTCCCAGCCAAACACACCAGCTCCCTGACACTCGCGCTCTGCCAGCCTGTGCCGGAGGCACCGGCACCTGCTCTTCCCTTTTCTCATTTTGCTCCTTGTGGCCTCTCCTTAAGGCGTTTGGCGCTGGCTCTGTTGCTCCCAGCCCTACAGCAACTCAACTGCCCCAGGCGCGGCAAACACAACTTGGGCCCGCATTACTGAACTGATTTTTCTACTCCCCCGGCCGGCCGGCATGGATTCATCTTTGCTTCCTGATGGGCTGTTGCTTCTTCCATCCTCAAACCATGACCAGCTCAAAGGCAGCTGGCAAGAGGAGTTTGTCAGCAATTAAACTGTGAGGCTGCCTAGCCCTGTTTGCTGGGCTGGGCTGGACTAGACAAAGCAAGAGGCACAAAACACTGTCTTGATCCCCAGGTGCTGCAGGCAAGAGCTTCTGTGCAGACACCGCTCTGTTCCAGGTGCGGGCAGTTCTGCGGAGGGCGGCTGCAGGCTGGGGGATGTGGAGCAGACAGGAGTTCTGTTCACTTGGTTCAAAAGAGCTACTGGGTGCTTCAAGAGGGAACAGGATGAGTCACTTCTGAGTCTATTCATGTGCAGACACAAGCACAACATCAAGGGTCGGTAGCTAAACCAATCTTTAAAAAAATCCTTCAGAAATAAAGCTAGAGCATCATTAAAATGCCGAGGGAGCACACTCGGTCTTGGCTGCCCACGTTCTACACCTCTATGCTTGATGCCAACCAGATTTCAACATTAACATGCAACTGAAATTCAGAAAGCTGGGTTTATAGCGTGACAGCAACAGGATGAAGAGCTGTAGTCTTAGGGATAGAGCAAAATGCCTTGAATGTGGCACTTTGTTAAGAACTGAGGAGGGAAATGAAGAGTTACCTGAGGTTCCTTCTGCGGTTCTGCGGCTGTGCTTTTGGACAGCTGCTGCACTTCCTCCTGAATTTCGGTAAATGCTTTGTTTAGAGCTCTGACTTTCTCTTCATTTACAATATTGATCTGTAAATAAAATAAACCGGAAGTTGATATTCTGGAAGGAGCCTCTGTTCGCCCGGCAGCGCCTGCCCTGCGGCGCCGCCCCCGGGCACCTCCTTCCACCGGGCCGCGCGCTCCCGGC
>VZSV01000007.1:12312598-12357429 GCA_013398735.1 Nothocercus julius | reverse complement strand
GGGTGCGCAGCAGGTTCTTATCGGCGCGCGAGCATCGGGGCGTCGCCGCTCCCTCCTTCAAAGCGGGCGGCGGAAGCGCCACGGCCGCTCTTGGTGCGCAGCCCGGTTCGGCGCGGCCCGGCCCGGCTCGGCCCGGCACGACACGCAGGATGCTGCACTGGGGCTACGAGGAGCACAACGGTAGGGCCGGGGCGCGGGAGGCTGCCGGGCTGCGGCGTCGCCGGCGCCCCGCGCTCTCGCTCCGGGCCGGGCAGCACAAGCGTTCGCGGGACGTTGGCAGCGTTGGGGAGCGCTGGGCCCTTTCCCGCGGGAAACGCGGCGTGTCAGAGAAGCTGAGCTCGGCACCAGCACGTGGACGGGGAACTTGCGCACCGCGGTTGCTTCGTGGTTTGCTCAGTCTTGCCCCTCTGTGGAAGTCGCTTTAAGCGCCGCGCACGCGGCTCGCAGCGGCACCTGGCCGCGCTCGCACGGCCGCGCAGCGCCCCGGCTTTAGGTCTGCCCGCGCCTGGGCGGCGGGGGCGCCGTCACGGCCGGGGGCGCCGCGCGTGTCTGCGAGGGGGGCGTCTGCAGCGCGGGTGTCTGCGCACACCGGCGCCTGCAGCAGACGGCTACTTTTACATGATTATTTCGCATTAGAAATACCGTGTGTGCGAGTCCTGCCTGTCCTGCAGATCCCTTTGTTCAGTCTTTTCGGGATGGATCTACCTTTCCAGAAAAACTGGGTGCTGTTGCAATGTCGGGACGTGCTATCGGATGCTCTGCAGGTGCTGCGCCCCTCCCCGCAAGGCGCAAGCAGGGCTTGTTTTGCAAATTTGCGTCTCCGTATGTTTTCCAAGAGTGCCGAGGACCTCAACTGCATGCTCCAGATAAGGGGTTCGCTCTCCCCCCCTTATCCTGCCCCCCTCCCTGGCCGTCCCAGCTTCCAGGAAGGGGAGGCTGCCGCAGCTCCTATCGGGCGGCTGCGTGGACCTGTCCGGAGGCCCCAGCTCCGATGTCCAGCTCTGTTTTCTGGCTGATAGCGCGTACGGGGTGGCGGGTGCCCTCACCTCCCCTGCAGCCCCCGCTCCCGCCATCCCCTCCTCTCATCCCAAGGGAGGAGAGCGCTGCGGCCCCCTGGCAGCTCACCTAGCTGTTGCTCATCTCTTTCCACACGTTCCTTTAAGCCTGTTTGCAGTTTTGCAGAGCAGCAGATATGTGAGATCGCTCCAAATCGTGGCAAATTTAGTTCCCTCACCAGGCTGTGAGAAGTTTCCTCAATGCTAAGATGAGCTTTTGCAATTTAAGGAAGTAGCGACAGAGTAAAATTAATTAAATCTGGCTGTAGTCAGATACTAGAAGTGACTTCCTGAAGACATCTGCATTCGCTTCCAGCTCTGCCTTCATTCTCTGCAGAGATAAAGCTGCCTCTTTTTTAAACCCGAGGGAAAACCCTCCAGCCTCCTTAGCAATAATGAGCACAACAGAAGCTATTTGGTTCCTTCAAGTATTCCACACCTACGTCTACACATACAGTATATATATGTATAGGCATGGGCTGAGTGGCATTCACAGAACAAAACGGTGCTTTGATGCCTACATTGCTAAGATGGTAAGAGACGTTATTTAATTTCTATGCAAACCTTGGTCTTTGTTTTCTTGTTCTTTGCAGTTTTGAGGGTGTTTGCATGCGGAGGCAGAACCCTGCGCTCCGCAGAGCTGCCTCTGCCCGACATCACGCGCGTGGGGCTCCTGCGGAGGGACGAATGTCCTCACCCATTCACTTAAGCTTTCCTTTATAGATAACTGGGCAATTGCTTTGGTTACAAACCAAATTCACAATCAATTGCCTTTAGTTTATGGCTTAATCAAATGTATGGAAAGTACTTACGTATATTGTGTTTGACTGCAGAAATGTCCTTAGGTCTCTTACAAGTCTAACACTCAAGTGGCTTATAAATGAAAAAGGGCCCTGATTTTAGTCTTTTTGTCTCTGGGAGCCATGATGTAGTTTTGATGTCTGATTTGAGAAGTGCCATTAAACCTACCCCATTATGAAATTCGAATTGGTTTCATTAGTGCTTATCTTTTTGTAAGCTACCACATAATTAAATCGCTTGCAAAGCTGACATTAAAAATGTGAGCATTTTCCCTGTGATATATTGAGCACTGGGCTCTCTTTAGAAGCAGCTGAGGATGTGGTCCTGCAAGGAGAGTACATCTTAAATATGTACCCAAAAGGTTAAAATGCCTGTAATGATCAAACGGAGGCATATAGCTAAGGTCCAAATTCAGAAGCGATGTTCACCCTGGAGGTCCCACGGTGGGGACCGTTTCTTCAGGTGGTTGTGCACAGTGTTTACTTTGGAAAGGTCTCAGTAGTCAACAAATTGAGCCACAGTTTTCCCAGAGTTGCAAGAGTGGTAATTTGATTTCTGGATTGTTAGTAGATAATCTCATAATATACTGCTCCATATAAAAGAGGAAAAATGAACCTTTTTTTTTTTGCTATTTTTCCCATATAGGCCAGATTTTTGGCAGTCTCATGTTACTGGGAAATACTTAGTCACAAAAGCAAAGATATGATTCTGATAATCTGAACTAAGGACACGTATAGATACAGATACTGTGTCTTTTTAGAACCAAGTTTATTATAGAATAATTAGTTGATGCTAGGGTTACTAATCTGGGTCCTCTTGTTCTTCAAGTCCAAGAGATTAAAATAGTTCTAGTCTAAATTATGCTACTTTATTTCCTACCGAAAGGTGGAGTTGTTCAGATAAATCAGATTCAGAGAGCATTTTTTTTTTTACCGTCACTGGATTTTTTAGATTGCTTAAGTCCTATCTTTTTATTCCAGGTTCCTCTTAGACAACTGAGCAGATTTGATGTGGAGAATTCAATGAGGGACTCTGTTTTTGTTTTACTAATACTTTCTTTGCATAAACTTCATGATTCATAAATTTGTGTGGCTATATTGCAAATAATTCATATTATTTACTGCATGATAACTGTAGTTCTTGCTGAACTGGAGCAGTAGGGCATAATTAAGGACATAAATATATTTTGCTTTTCCTCAGCTTAGCAATATCCTAGGCATATTAAAAATAAAGTTGCAATAAGCTTTTACTCAGCATCCTAAATTGCAGCAGTAAGGTAGAAATGATGGGATGTTGCTTCTTAACTGGAAAAATTTGTGCACTGCGTCGCTAACTAGAAGGTACTAGAATCTAAGCATAGTTAAAATTAATTGTTTTGGAAGTAATAAACATCTTACTAGCTTGAAATATTTATTCACACGTTTACATATTCAAACGTAATACCTGCTATCTTAGTAGTGGCTTAATGGTCTTAGTTAATGAAGTCATTAACAAAATGACTTTCCAACAAATACAAGACTGAAGGCCTTTGTTCTACTTGAAATTTAAGCCTTAACTGGCTTTTAGAAACTCCTCCTTCCCTCTTGCTTTTTCTGAGATGCTCAGAAGGCTAGATGTGGATGATGAGAGTGGTCAGGCATTGGAACAGGCTGCCCAGGGAAGTGGTGGAGTCACTGTCCCTTGCTCTGTTCCAGAAACATGTAGATGAGGCACTTAGGGTCATGGTTTATCACGCATGGTTTTGAAGGGCTTACGGTTGGACTTGATGATCTCAAAGGTCTTTTGCAACTATAATGATTCTATGATTCTATGAGCAGGTTGAGAGCTTTATGAGTAAGGGTTAAAGAACAAGCTAACATCAGTGACACTGATGTAGGTCCCATGTCAGGGTCCTACTTGGAGGGATCCTATGGGTTAATGTCCTAGAAGGAAGAGGGGTCCAAGAGAGCTGGTTAATATTCAAGGATTGCTTTCTTCAAGCTCAATATTGGTGCAGCCCAATGAGCAAAAAGACTACCAAAAAGGGCAGGAGTGTTTCATGGATGAGCAAGGAGCTCCTGGCAAACTCAAACAGATAATGAAGTGTCAAGTGGGTGGAAGTGGGTACCGGCCACTTGAGAGGAATATAGAGACATCATTTGAGTATACAGAAATGTGACTAGGAAGACCAAGGCCCATTTGGAATTGAATTTGGCAAGAGATGTCACGGGCATCAAGGACTTCTTCAAATAGCTCAGCAGCAAAAGGAAGACTAGGGAGAATGTGGGCCCACTGCTCAATGGGGTGGGTACCCTGGTGATGAAAAATACAGAGAAGGGAGAGGTCCTGGATACCTTCCTTGCTTCAGTCTTTACTGCTAAGGCCAACCCTCAGCTATCCCACACACTGAAGACAGGAGAGAAAGTCTGGCGAAAGGAAGACTTTTCCTTGGTGGGGGAGGATAGAGCTAGAGATTGTTATAGTAAGCTGAACATCCAGAAGTCTGTGTGTCCTGATGGGAAGCACTCACGAGGGAACTGGCAGATGTCATTATTAAGCCAATCATCTTTGAAAGGTCATGGGGAACAGGAGAGGTGCCTGAGGACTGGAAGAAAGTGAGTGTCACTGCACTCTTCAAAAAGGGCAAGAAGGAGGACCCAGGAAACTACAGCCCACTCAGCCTCACCTCCATCCCTGGAAAGGTGATGGAACAGCTACATCCTGGATGTTGTGTCTAAGAATGTGCAGGACAAGAAGGTGATCAGGCATGGTCAGTTTGGATTCACCAAGGGGTAATCATGCTTAACCGATCTGTTAGCCTTCTATGATAGAATCACTGGCTGGATAGATGAGGGGAGAGCAGCGGGTATTGTCTGCCTTGACTTCAGCAAGGCTTTTGACACCGTCTCCCATAACATCCTCATGGGGAAGCTCAGGAATGAGTGGATAGTGAGGTGGATTGAGAACTTGCTGGATAGCAGAACTCAGAGGGTTGTGATAAATGGTGACTAGTCTAGTTGGAGACCTGTAGCTAGCAGGGTCCCCTAGGGATCAGTATTAGGTCCAATCCTGTTCCATTTACTCATCAATGACCTGGATGAAGGGACCGGGCACACACTCAGCAATTTTGCTGATGATACAAAACTGGGAGCAGTGGCTGATTGCCCAGAGGTCTGCGCTGCCATTCAGAGGGACCTGGACAGGCTGGAGAAATGGGCAGAGAGGAACCTCATGAAGTTCAGCAAAGACAAGTGCAGGGTCCTGCACCTGGGCAGGGATAACCCCAGGTGCCAAAACCAGCTCAGGAGTGACCTGCTGGAGAGCAGCTCTAGGGAGAGGGATCTGGGCATCCTTCAAAATGAGGATTTGTTCAATATATCTGACGCATAATTGAGTCCTAACTATATAATTAGATATCATCCTACTGCACGTAGACTGGCCCTATACAGTTAAATACGTGGTACCCAGCAGATGTATCTAGCTGGGACCCTGAGAGCTCCTGTTGCAGGAGGTGCAGCCGAAGGACCTGAACATTTTGACGTGTTTTTCTGAATGCATTTGTTCTGAACTAGAAAATAATGTAAACAAGAACGATTCAAGCAGAGCCTTCTTCCCTATGAAACAGAAGTTCAGACTTCTCCTCCCTTCTCTCCTCCTCCTTTCAGGGCCTGCCCACTGGAAGGAGGTTTTTCCTATCGCTAATGGAGACCGCCAGTCCCCTATCGACATCAAAACTGAGGAAACCAAATATGATCCCTCTCTCCGCCCCCTAAATCCCAGCTACGATCCAGCTTCTGCAAAAATCATGCTGAACAACGGCCATTCCACCAGCATTGAATTCGATGACACTGTGAACAAGTCAGGTTTGTTCCTTTTCCATTGCTCCATGTTTTCCTTCTCCCTTCCTTGGCTAGAGGACACCTGGGCATGCCTCACTGCTAGACACTTGACTTCTCCTAAACAGTAAGGCTTTGGTCCTCCGCGTGAGAGTCGCTTTTTTTTCCCTTGTCTTTCAGCACTTTACAATTTGGGAACATATTGCAACAGAAGCACTAAGTTGTGGTTTTCAGAGAGCTGTAGGATGTCCTTTTCTCATGGGTGGTTTGATCCACCCCAGCTAGCGAGCTCATGTCAGCACTCTGCTTGAACAGTGTTGTACAATTTCTCAAATGCTGCCATCTCTCACTGCAGATGAATCCTTTGTGTCTTATTAGGGGTTCATTCCAACCGAATCGCTCAAGTCACTTACCTGGCTTTAGCTGCAGGTTTGGTGATACATATTTTTTTCCCCTTTGTAATCCATGCCTGGACTTGTTATGTCAGGAAAGAGCCAATGCAGAGCAAATGAAATACATCCCAAGAGATCACTTCTCTGGAAAGTGTCATTGTCCTGCTCTTTCAGAGGGGCACACAGGCTCCCTTTCTGCAAACAGTAATTATGAGAAGTTCTCTGCTTTAGGACAGTCTCTGCAATGTTAAGGACTTCTTCAGTTCTCTTGCATGGTAGCGTGAATATCTTTTCCTGAAACTGCAGGAGTGCAGCTTCTTCAAGCAAAGTCCTTTTGCGGTTGCATTAGGTGTAGCTGAGGATCCAAGCCCAATAAATACATTCACAAATGTCAGAGCTGAAGAGGGGTAATTTGTGATCATGCCAGCGTTTAGTCCCCAATATTATTAAACCACTGTAATCAGCTGTCTCCTTCAGCAGACTCTGTATCTTCTGTGTATGGCCTAGGCTCTTCAGTTGCTCACGCATAGCTTACACTTTGGCCAGAATCATGCCTTACCCAAAAATCCAAATCCTTCTATAGCCATAAGCGCAATTGTTCACTATTTCCCTTAATATTTGCCACTGACAAGCTTTATCAACTATATTTTTGGCTTATTGTGGCAACAGGGAGAGACATAGATAGAGACAACATGGTATTTTGCTTTCCAAACAGTCTTAGTAAAACTCTTAAAATTTCCTGTCGATACACGCAACACTGGGATGTTGCCTGGAAGCCAACAGCTGAACATCAGTCATCTAGTCTGACCTCATGAGGGTCAGAGACCACAGGACTTCCAAAATTAACTTCTGCTTCAAGTCTAGTAGGTGTGGATGAACTAAAGCACATCTGTGAGAAGAATACACAAACTTGATTTCAAAATTTCCAGTGATGACAAATCTACCACAACCTTTGATAAGTTATTCTAACTATTAATTACCCTCCCAAATAAAAAAATAGAAACCACTTTTTATTTCTGGTGCGAGTTTCATCAGCTCAACCTTTAAATTCATTTCCTTTTTAAAAGAAGTAAAATAGAATATGAAAACACCAAGACACTATTCTACTTCCTAACTGCCTCCATGAGGTGACAGGAATTGAGTCTTTCTGTAGACTCACACTGGTACAAAGTAGGGGTAAGGAGAGCCTCTTTCTACTGCTCTCCTCAGTCCATATATCCAAGGTTATTATCCGTGTCATTGCAAAGCACTGAGATCTATCTGATGATCAGATAATTAAGGAGTTGTAATCCCTAAGTGTCTTTTGAGAGACTCTTTCTTCTCAGACAGATTTCTTCTATGCATGGCCTAGATCCATTATTCACACATGTGCAGCTTCCATTTTGGCCAGAATCATGCCTTATCAAAAATCCAAGTCTTTCTGTGTCCACAAACTTACTTACTTGCCATTCCCCTTAATATTTGCCACAGAAAAAGTTTGTCTGTAATGTTTTTGTTTTCTTTTAGGTCAGAAAATCAAAAAATACTGAATTTTCTAGAGTTAAAATTTTGTCTCTTGGGTACCCCTGTGAAGCAAACACTCCTGGCATGTGATGGTTTTATGAAAAAAAAAAAATCCAATTATTGATGCTAAATACATTGCCATCTTTTAATTCATTATTAACTGAGTTCTATAAAAATTATTTCTTTATTTTGCCCAGTACTGCAATTAGGCTGTCAGGACTGTATTCATTTGTGTAATTCTGTTTATGCACCGTGATGCCACATAAGCTCTATTCTGCAGAATTGCCCCATTAGTGTTTCAAAGGCCTCTTCAAAGGGCTCTGTTCAAGCTTTGCGATACTGATGCTTGTTGTGAAAAGCTCCTGGTTAACTTCCTCCTTAATAACTGCTGGAATGGAAGGTTTTCATCATCACTGTGCGTTGTGACACAAATACATCATCAGTGCCCTTTCTGCATCGTTCAGCAGAGGCAATTCACTGAATGCGGATGCATTTCCCTGCAGTCATTTTCCCCAAGCTGGGCAGAGTACTGATCTCTAAGCACTTTTAAGATCATTTGCTTCCAAGTTTTCGGTTCCTGGAAGAAGGAGTTTGTCTAGAAGTGCCACTTCCCCGCCGCCTTTGTTCACTACATTCATAGGCTCTGTACGAGCATCTTTCTGAGCTGAAGTTTTCAGTAGGTCAAATACTTCTCCCCATGGGTAAGCAGTTACAGTTTCTGTTTGTTAGCCAGGATACTTCCGTTAGCAGAAAGGCAATGGGGGAATTTCTTCTTTTACCATTGTTTGGTAATATTTTACTCCTAACAAATTCAAGTTTTGTACTAAACCTAGAAGGGATGAATAAAGAACATTCTCCTCCCCAGGGCCCTTAATTTAAAACCCATTTGATGGATGTTCCTATCCTTCCTCCTGAAGAACTTTCTAATGAGATAATAAAACCACCCAGAGTCACCCCAAAATCATCAAAGGAAATACAGAACAGGAGCTGGGGTGATTTTTTGTTGTTGTTTTGCAGTGAAGAAGGAATATTCTTGAAATGTAGGTGATTCATATTCAGGTCACTAAACAGACTGGCCAAACCAAGATGGCTTGGGTCCAACACTGACTAGAAAAAGATGAAAGCAAAAAAATGAAAAGCCCTTAAATGGCTAATTAAATGTCACTAATATTGCATTTGTACCATGGAGAGACAATACTGGCTGCATTTGACTTGTTAGTGTTTGCTCTTGTTTCTCAGTTTTTCTTGTGCTATAACTGGATCTGGTTGCAAATGAAGGAAAGTGTTCTGATTTTTTTTTAACCCCAACTGCATGACTTTCCTCTGAATTTCAAATAGGAGAAAATTCTGTTCACCTGACATTTTTCTGCCCCTGCCCTTTATTCATAAAACTCTACTCAAAAGTATCCATAAAATATTCTTTAAGCTTGACTTCCCAGTGATCCTTTCAGATATGCTGAAGAGAACATACCTGCAAAATTTTGATCCCACATCCTGCGAAAGATCCAGCCACAGCGAGGCAGGAGCTGCTGGTGACACTGGATCCTTTAGAGGCAGTAGCGTGCCTACACAGAAATGCTGCTCGGAAGCCGCTCTGGATGAGCGGGGCTTTCCGAGCCGCTTCGGAGAAGTGAGACTCCCGCGGGGCGCTTGGCGCAGGAGGAGGGCAGGTTTGGCAGCGGCGTGCGGCGCGGAGCGACGATGAGCTGCCCGTGGAGCGGCGGGGCTCACCGGGGCTCTCTGTGTTCTGCCTCGCAGTGCTGACGGGGGGGCCGCTCAGCGGCACGTACCGCCTGCGCCAGGTCCACTTCCACTGGGGCTCCAGCGACGAGGGCGGCTCCGAGCACGCCGTGGACGGCGTGAAGTTCGCGGCAGAGGTGAGGCGTCGCGCGGCTGCCGCCCGCGCCGCCCGCGCCGGTTGCTTCCTGCTGTGAGATTTATGTGGCCCCCTCTCTCCTTGTTTTCCCTTCTCCCCCGTTTTGTCACAAGTCGTCAGTCTTCTTGAGGCGTTGCGTGGCTGGTGCTTTCTCAAACAAGAACCTGTCTGAAAGCTTTGGAGAGGATTAAAAAAAAAAAGGAATACAGAAGACAAAAACTTGATATTCAGAGATTTAATGTTGAAGAGCTGTCTTAATCTTTGTCTTTCACTATCTGTTCCTTGGAGAATATTTTCTAGGTCAACTTCAGTTACAAACCGCAAGATTATCGGGCTTTTGGCCAATGCAGTCTGATGCTTATGGAAGATGTAGGAGCAGTGTTTCTAGTGGCAATGTAGGAACAGCGCTTCTTGTGTGGGAGCAATGCAGTGGTCGTTACCTTGAGAAATGCACCTCCAAAACTGGTGGGCTCTGTGGAGGAGGGCGGCCGTGGCCTGGTGTTGCAGCCGAGGCAGGGCGTGCTGCGGGAGAAATGCACCCTCTGCCTCTGGTGCGGGGAAGGTGCTTTTCTTCTTTCTCCTTTGGTGCATTTTAATAGTCTACTATAAAAAGCAGTCAGTCTGAAAGTGTTTTCTCTTTGCCACTGGAAGGAACACAGACTCTTTGAATGAGACTGAGATCTTTAACAACGTATAACTCCAGCAGCGAAGGGTTTTTCGTTGTTAAAAGAAGGGGGAAAAAGGTATAAACATAAATGTTAATGGAAAATAAAAGACTTAAGTAATACTGAAGAGGAAAAAAGTTGAATGTGTCCACAGTGATGTAATCAGATTCTATTGCAAATGCTGTAAGAAAGAATGACCAGGACAAAAAAAAAAAAATCATTTTTCTAACACTAATGGGGAAAAGTGACATTTGCAGTGTTTAAAGGCTTATGTTTTCCACAGGAACCAGGTGAGATGGAATATAAAGAATTAATAGCGGTGCTATTAATTAAGTACCCAAACCAAATTTCTAGCTGAGAAAATATATAGATGTTTCCCACCTAAGAAACCAAATGGAAGGAGAAAATATCTCTGAATTTCTAGCCAGTCTAAAAAGCTTTCCGTTACCTGTTGGTCTGGTAACCTTCCACAAGAAGCTCTCTAGATGTCACATTGGTTTTGGGATAAGGAGCCCAGAATTAAGATCAAGGCTTCTGAGCACTGTCCACACACAAGAAAATACCTCAGAAGGAGATACGAAGATGGTTTCAGTGCTCATCTTCATGAGCAAGATGTGTAAGATATCAAGAAAAGAAACATCCACCAAAACAAAGACCGAAGAAGTTTACAGGTAAAGAAGACTGCAAGTTTCAGTCCCCTAAACCTGCTGGGAAGCAGAAAGGATCCCGGGCTCCATTCTTTGTGCAACGTATGGTCTGATCAAGGTCTCGCGACAAGCTGCAGTGACAGAGCGGTGGTAAGACGGTATATATTCCTTAAAAGAGAAGTCACAGCCATTGAGAATGGGGGCTCTACCCAAAAGTGCTTCACAGCTCTGTTTGTTTTGGGGTTTTTGATTTTTTTTTTTTTTTTTTTTTTTTTTTTGGTTGGTTGATTTGTGGTTTTGGTGGGGGCGAAATTACGAGGGAGGGAGAGTGAGCTTTATTTAGCCATGGGAATTTTAATTTTTGCTCCTTGTTGTTTTTTGTTTTTAAAAATCTACAATAAAGTCAATTCGACTGTGAGTATCTGTTTCCTTTTTGCATATGTAAAAATGTAATGGTTTAAAAGTTGTTCGATGTAACTTCTGTGAACCTAAACCAATGAGCCATGAGCAGGCACTTTCCTTCAGGGATCTCTGAGGCTGGGATCCAGCACGTTTCGCTGTGAACACCTGTGCATTATTATGGATTTCATGGAAGTACTTACATGCTGAAAGTAAAGTTTCAGCAGTTCAAGTGTTTAGCAAATGTCAGGTCAGCCTTACTGAGTCCTATATCTGCCTTGCAGATATGGAAAGTTCAAGCTCCTAGAAACGAGGCAAGAGTTGAGATGTGGAAGCAAAATCTTTGTACTGCTCGGTCCCGAGAGCAGTGTTGACTCCCACCATCACTTAAAGCAAGTTCCAGCTTTCCTAAACTGCCCTTTTTTAGGGCTCTGCAGGCGCTGTATGTCAAACAGGAGGCTTTTCTTCAGGATTCCCAAAAGTGTTTTAGAAAACTAATCTCATGCCCTACTTCAGAGCCTCTATTTCCTTCTGTAAAAACTATGGGTAATAGGATTTGCTGATCCCTGAGGATTTGTGAGAGCAGTTTGGGCTTGTGGAGTGCTTAGTCTGAGCATGATGTGAGTGTGGTGGCCTCTTGGTCTGGGCAGCTCTTCCCGGGAAGCCAGAGCTTCCAACAAGGAGCTTCAGCATCCGGATACGCAGGAGAATCCGAAGCCGTGTCGGGGCAGAGGTCGCTACCTTTTGCTTTCCCTGCCTGGCCACGTGCGAGCAATCTGAGGCCTGAGTGGTGGTTCTGAGCATTAAGCATTTTTTTGAACATTCAAGCAATTATATTTCATGTGGTTAAGGTGTCCTTGAGCTGCTGAAGCAGCTACTGCAGGACAGTTGCCGCAAATGTCATGTTGGAAATGCGAATGCTCAGCGTAATCAAGCCACTTCTAAGTGCTAATCATCACTGAAAAATGACATTTGGAAAGTATCAAGGATGACATTTTGATATTCCACTGAAAATCAACAAGGGAGAAGGGATCAGTAAAAGTCTAATGCGTGTTTCTCTGCCTCTCTTGTAGCTGTCTGTGTGGCTGACTAATGTTATTGAAAGCTTGAGATTTGATTAAGCAAAAAGAAGGGCAAAATACTAATGACATCTGCATGCTTTTCAAGCACTTTTGTAATCAGCTGTACTAAAAATGGATTTAAAATCCTAGCTTTAGATATACAGACATGGGATATCTTGTCTTAGCCTTGCTGTTCAAAGTGCTGGGGAGCTCGCAGCAGTTTCCCAAGGACTTTAGTGTCTTGATTGCAGCTAAATTTTGATTTTGGGAGGGACTGAATTAGTACAGGCACAACTGCCAAATCCAGTTTGACTGTAATCCCAGCCACTGCAGTGCCCTTTTTTTTTTTTTTTTTCTGATTGTGTGAATTATATGTTTACTGGTTTCAGTAAGTACTTGCAGTCAGTGAATGGAAAGGCCCGAAATGCCAACAAGTGCACTAGAAAGTCGACCCCAGTGCGGTTCTCGTGTTAATCTGTCACTGTTGCCGTTCAGCAGGAGTTGATGCTGTCTGTGCCTCTTGCTTTTCAGCTTCACGTGGTTCACTGGAACGCAGAAAAATATTCCAGTTTTGTGGAGGCAGCTCGTCAGTCAGATGGATTAGCAGTCATGGCCGTATTCCTAAAGGTGAGGAAAGAAGGACTGAGCGCTCCTAACACCTGCCCAGACAACGGGATAGTGGTGAGGGGTGGAGTAACTGCTGCGAGAGAGATCCGTGCTTTATGTGGGCATTAAAACACAGTGTTTTTTTCCTATTACACAAAAGTATTGGAAAATTTCCTAAATATTCCTTCATGGCCCCGTACCTGTTCGAGGCAAAATCCAGCCCTTGTCGCAGCTTCGCAAACTTTGGTCCGAAGGAGCCGATGGAGGATTCACGCAGCTCGTGACATGGCACAGGGCCGTGGTCAAACGCACGGCGCCTGCCTGGCTGGGCACGGGGCCCCGGCGAGCGGGCGCCATCCTGCCCTTGCAAAGGAGGCTCCAGACCTTGTTCCAGTTTATGCTGCAGTGATTCGTGTTTCACTGGGTTTCTGCTCAGGATACGCAAGAACTGTGTTTCTGAACTTCTCACTGTGTTTTAAGGAATTCAGATTTCATTGTAAGTCTAAAACCTTACAGTTTTTCATAGAAAAACAATGCAAAAGTAAGTTTCTTTAGTTTCCCTGCAGTGTAAAGTTTGTGGGGTTTTCTTGCATCTGAAGCAAATGAGTAGCCAGAATGAGTATTGTCAGCAGAGGAGAGGATCTTCCTTACAAGAAGTTTTTGTTCTAGTTACTCAGAGGCTTATATGCACAGAACTATTCAGATTTCACAGACTACATCATGTAGTAAAACTACATGAGGCCACATTCCAATATTCCAATACCAAGTATTTCTTTTCTTATCTCTCTTTTTTATAATAGATTGGTGACTGTAACCCTCAGCTGAAGAAGATCACTGACCGCTTGGACACGATCAGAGTCAAGGTGAACGAATGCTTCTGCAGGAACACAAATATGCGTGGCTTGCTTTGTGCATGTGTTTTCCAGTAGCTTGGTCGCTTCCCCCTTCACAGCTGTGGTCCCCAGTCTCTAGTTTCCTCACTGTTCATTTCTAGCTCTGATTTAGGACAGTTCAGGAGCATTCTGGCTAAGAACAGGCTAGCAAAGAGTAATTTTTATATCATAAGAGGTCACAGGAAAAAGCAAATTCCACACAGGACTTAGTCTCTGGCAAAGATCATTAACAGGACAACAACACACTAATCAAAAAAGGTTTTCTCCCTGGTTTTGCTGAGGTACAGGATGAGAAGGATACCGATCAAAGACATTAGTAACAAAGTTTGCATAGGAGGTAGGACTTCATTTGAAGACACTAGGTTGTCTGCTGTCATCATTCAGGATGCCACAAAAGGGTTTGCACATAGTTGCACAAGCTCTGCATCCTTTGGCACAATTTATTTTGTTAGCCTCTTGCTTTTGAATAATATTGTTTTGACTTTAAAAAAATATATTCTTGAACAGGAGACATCAATGAACTTGTGTAAGAAGTAATTTGCTAAATATATTTATTCCAGAACCATAATGAGCTGCTTTTTTTGATTTTTTTTTTTTTTTTTCCAGGGTAAAAGAGCAGTATTCACAAACTTTGATCCTGCCTGTCTGCTTCCCAAATCCCTGGACTACTGGACGTATTTTGGCTCTCTCACTGTTCCACCTCTGCTTGAAAGCGTTATCTGGATTGTTCTGAGAGAGCCCATAAATGTTTGCTCTGAACAGGTTTGTTTTAATCCTTCACTGCTCTAAATATGTTGCTTTTTTAAAACTTCCAGTTGTAAATACCACCCAAAAATATATTGATTTGCAGAACATGACACTGCTTACCTTGTCAGATTTTCAAAGGACAAAGCAGATCTATCAAATTTGTCCTGACTACTTGTTGCATTTTTTTGTGTAACATTTTTAATTTATCTATGTTTTTTTTTAAAAAAATCTGCATACTCTACAAAAAAATAACTTACAAAAAAAAAGAAAAATCCTTATGAAACAAAGCTTATTTTTGCAACTCTGGTGATGCTGGAGAATGCTTGCCAACTGCTCAGTCTGGTTATCTCCTTTTCTTGCTGACAGCAATGCTCTAGTACTCTAATGTGGCAGGTCACAGTAAATTTCTTCCGTTCCAGATGTGTACATCTCTGTGGCTCTGCTAGAATAATGAGGAGCAAATGCTACTGTATTATGTTGTCTTTTGTGTTGCTTAGAAGTAGGATACTGCACACTACTTGTTCGCTGACGCTTCTTGCTGTCTGCAGTGCTGCAACAGTGACATCCCGTGGGCTCATTGCGATGTAGCTGAAGGATTTTTCCCTGTGGGGATGCTAAAGATTAACTTCTAATTTTGGAAGTTGATAGCTGATACAGTTCACTTGTAATATAATTCATCAATATGCTGGACACACTGTACATCTCAAGATCTTTGTGCCACAGCATTTGTCTAATTCATGGTCAATATTACAAATATCCCAGAAAAATTAAATGCCCAAGTTGCCCACTCAGAAACCTCTGCGTATCCCCAACGAGTGGATTAGGATAGTCACTGACTGGGATGCCAGGTAGTCAGGAGGCCTCCAGTGCCCTTTGCAAATGATTTTAACCCGTGTATTCACACAGCGCTTCTATTTTCTGCATCTGTATCTCTTCCCCTGACCCCACAGTCTGGCTATGTGAAACTTCCTACAGTACATAAGCACACAGGGTGCAAAATTTGCATTGAACTTCCCAAAGACAAGATGTTGTTCTGATTTGAAGATTTTTATTTGGGTTAAATATCGTTAATATGCTCTATAATATGAAATATTGAATGCAAATTCATGTATGGCAAGAGGATACAGTGCTGGAAATAATGCAAAGCAAAGTGATTCTTGTCGTTTTTCACACGCTATTGTGTATAACTTACGTATTCAAGTATAAATGTACTATACTCTTGTAAACATGTCTCTGGGGTTACTTTCCAATAATGCACATAATTCTGATTCATGCCATGACCATTTAAATTTATTCTTTTGTTTGCATTTATTTGGGGCTTTGCATTTTTCTTCCTATCATTTTGGCACCCTTTGCAGAAATTAAAAATAAATTTTAAGCTTGTAGAATCTCACAGGGAGTTTGAGAGACTTAGAATTGAAAATGAGGTGGAAGAAGATAATAAATACTCTTCGTTTTTCTTTATCAAATGTGTGTTTTAGTTCAGCATGGCATTAACTTTGATTATTTAAGTGGTTTGACATAATGGTGAAAGTTCTCAACTTTGATGCAAAAGTAAAGTGTTCTGTCAATAAAATTGTGATTTTAAAAGTAGTTGGCAGCTGATATTTTTGTTCTGCAGGACAGTGAACAGCTGGAAATATGTTTGTATTTATTTGTGTAACAAATACGCACATTACCTCATGCACAGAGTATCCCCAGGGCCTCCTGGCTCAGCCTGTAGCTCTACTAACAAGTCAGATTTTATACTGACTTAACCCTAAACTGAAGGAAGAGACCCAGACAAAATGAATGGGACAATTTCAGGAGTTCCACTCATGAGTGAAGGAGAAGAAATCTGGATATTTTATACTTTGCATCGCTTTTATTTTAAAATAGTTCTATTTCTGAAGGAAGATGTTTCATTTGCCTCAGTAGAAGCTCCTGTAGCTCCTAATGTGCTTCACGACTACAAAAAAAAAAGTACTATTAAATTGGATGATTTTTGTGCTGTTCTACCCATGGTAATGTAGATAGCAAATAAGAACATCAAATATCGAATATTGAGCTGGTATAAGAATAAGAATATGGAATTAGTATATTAGAAATGGGACAAAATAATAAAAAGATTCTGATTTTATGGAGTTTAGAGGTGGAGGTCTGATCTGGGTTTTTGCTGAGACGAGGTTAAGCAGAAAAGTTTATGCCGAGATTTAAATAACTGCCAATTCTTTGTCTGCATATGGGAAAAGTTCTGATTTGCCCTGATTTGGGCACACATTTAATGTGTCCAAGTGGTGACACACATTACAGAAGCTTTCTATAGCACAGCACCTATTATTGCAGGTTAACTGTGAATATGATCTTTGAACAAGAGGATGTAAGCACGTGTACATAAGAAATCTGATTTTGGCACAAAATAGTCTAGAGTCTCCAAACTGTAAAATCAAACTGAAAGAATACAGAAAGCATCATATGCAATTTCATGCTGACATGTGCTTCAGGAGATTTGTTGTTGTTGTTGTTAGTCACTGCTTTTCATTTACAAGGAGAGAAATGGTAGAATTGCCATTCCACACATACTATAGAAAAATGTGATTCCATTCTCCTTGGTGGAAAAAAGAAGGTGAAAAAGTATCTTTAATGTTTCCTACATGGCTTTTTCCTTATCCTGAGCGTGCCGGTTTTCCGCTGAGCCTTATGTCTCTTTTCCTTTGCAGCTGGCCAAGTTCCGCAGCCTGCTGAGCACGGCGGAGGACGAGGCAGCCTGCTGCCTGCTGAGGAACTACCGCCCGCCCCAGCCTTTGAAGGGACGAGAAGTCAGGAGGAATTAAAGGAAGAAAGCGAGAATCGGCCACCCCCAAAACCATTTAGGAGGCTGAATTAATGTTAATAGCTAATAAGAGTTGTATTTTTTTTTTTTTTGTGGGTTGCTATAACAAGTAGGTATTGTTTTATTATTGTCATTTCTCACAGACAAGTACGTCCTGACCTGTTACAATTTCTTCCATGTTAGCTGGTCCAAATGTGTTTGAGTGCGTTGGTATGGGAGTGTTGAGATATTAGTGTTACATGCACAGAGTGCAGTGCTAACCTTATCGGCCAGAAATAGTGAAACTGTCCAGAATTTGCCACCAAATTTCTGAAGAGGATCCCTATTTTAGTGGCGGTAAAGGGTATTGTGAGACTATGCTTCTCTAACATAAGTTGTAGCCTCTGCATGAGCCTTTGCAATGTAGTTTTTAAGGAAAAAATATTTCAAGGCTGGACTTGAAGGGACTGCGTGTTGTAGTCCTGCACTATAGGTGGTCCATACACTAGTACGTCACTGTAGCGTGGTGCTCCTACCACTGATGGGTACTGAGGGCAAGGGGAGAGCTCCAACAGCCCTGCTTTGGCACCAGACGTCTCCTGCAAAACCTGCTAAAGCTTTGCTGGCAGTGTAGGTGGCCCACATAGCTGCACTTCTAATATTCCAGACCAAGGACAGCCTTCAGAGCACAACAAAGAAACCTTAGTCAAGTCAACGTAAAAGATCAACCTTAACAGCAATATCTTGAAGTGACTGTCTTTGTGGATAGACTTGAGCACGTGCTTCTCTCAGGAATTTTTGATAATTGAATGTAATTGTTTTCTGCCAATTTTATTTTTATTGATTTTAATGAACTTGCCATAGGATATAGTTAGTACAGGAGTAGATTACCCTCAGAGTAGATTACTGGGAGAAGTACGTAGTGAAAACCAAAGATACCTGAGAGGCAACCAGAGATTTCATGGCAGCCACGACCACCGACCTCTGTAGTACCTCTGACTAAAGTAATTTTCTGCTATTGAGATCCACAAGTTTGTTCTTTCACAGGTTTTATAGGCTGCACCTCTTGCCTCCACAGGTCTTTTGACATCAGATAGACAATTGTGAGGGAAATCACAAACTGGATTGACTTTATATTCATTTTTATGAATAAAGTAAAAATAGAAACATAGATATTATAGCTTTGTTTAAGATAGGTGAATTTTTATACTCTGCTCCCCAGAATATAGCTAGGGTTGCTGCAAGACCTCTCTGCCTTATGAGCGTTTTCTGAAGGAACAAGCACAAATTGGTCAGGGGAGAAATAAAAGGCATTTGGCAGCAGCAAGTGCAGGTACTAACCACAGGGAAAAACCTCCAGGTACTGCTTTGTTTTCCAGCATGGGGAGGAGAATCCAGCTGGAGAGATCTGAGCCTGGTCCCTCCTGAAGGAGGACCTGCAGAAAGTGTGCGTGGAGAGAGCACAAGTGTGTTGTGTATTTTCACAGCCCTTTAACACAAGATTTAGTGTCACATCCGATGTATTATGTATTCCCTGTTGTGTAAGGAGCTGCAGAACACGACCAGATTGTTTACAAGTTGTACGAAGGTTCTAGAGCTGGTTTGCTTGAGAAGAGGAAGTAGCCAACCTTCTACTTTATATCAGAAACAAAAATTTCACATATTTTTACGCATTGTAAACAGTGGAGTTGATCCAGAGCTTTAATATTAATAAGGATTTATCAAAATAAAAATGGATTTTATGAATGTTTGTTGTATTTTGTGTCAGAGAGTTTGGAGTTGTGCAGGGAAGCCTGTACACAGTGCCCCTTCTTATGGGCTAAAGACATCTTTTGGGCTGCCCTCGGCCCGCTCTGTGAACGCACAAGGTGTAATCCTGCGCTGCACATCATTTTGGTCACGTAGGACAGCGCTCCCTTGCTCTCGCCTTACCTCCGTCTCATCTGCATGGGTCAGGTAAAAACCTGTTACAACTCAACCGCAAACTCAAGCAACCAGGAAAGAAGTTTTGAACAAGGTGGGAACAAGGCAGAGGGATGGGAGCCAGGGCTTCCACAGCCTGCGTGGCTGGATGTGCCCTCGGGATCCCCGAGCTGCCCTGGCTGCAGCGTCTCGGGAGCCGGGATGGAGATGAGCGCGGCCAGCGGTGTCTGCTGCCGGGCACCCGTTTGCTCCGTCTGCCTCCTCTGCCACTGCGTAGTTTGCGTCTCGCGTTTCAGCAAAGTGGACTTTGTCAACCTTCCAGACAGGAAATGGGGATCCAGAGGAATTCAGGAATCAATTGCAGAAAAAAAAAAGAGTCTTCCAAATCCTTGATTTTTTAATTACTGTAAAAAAATGAATATGTCAATTCAATAAAATGACAGAAACAGAGTGTGAAAGAAATATGTAAGACATTTTGTAAGACTAAACAGTGAGGAAATTCAAGGCAACTGAGAGGAAGTCCAGCAGAAAGGCCCTTGGCTCTCCCCTGAAAACAGAGACTCTCCACCCTAGTGTAACAGGCCTGGCGGCACTGTAGGGTCAGACCCCAGGCTTCTGCTTTATCAAAGCTCATCCACATACTCGGGTAGATACAGTTTGAATATTTTTTCAATGCTGCTGAGAGCTTGGTTTTTTGGATGTAAATTGTACGTAACCCGCTGATCTCTCCTGGTTTTATATTTTATTTTCATCAGGCACGAATCCCTGATGTTACCGTCTCTGTGAAAAACAAGTGACTTGGATAAAATTCGGCCAGGAGATTCAGGCTCAGGTGTAATCCAGGTGAGATGGAAACAGTGACCACGGGGAAAGGGGGAGACACCCTGAGACATTAATGAATGAGTTCACGTGTCCTGCTGGTGGCTTCCAAAATTAGTATTGTGACTACTGTGTTCCAGGATCAAAAGTAGCATGGAACTGCATGAATTTGAAATGAAAAGTCAATAAACAAAGGAAGAGATAGAAAAATAAGAAAACTGTGCAGAGGCAATCAGACAAAGAACTGATGCAAGATTTTGGTCTTCATTCAGCAGTCTATCTTCTTTCAGAAGCTGCTCCTGACTCTGTAAATTGTCAAGGCAAGGAGCAATCTGGATTATAAATTTTTCTGCCTTAGGGTGACAGAGATGCAAAGCAAAACAATTTTTTATTGTATATTTTCCCAAGTAAGGGAGGAAAGATGAGTTGTGCTACCAAGATAAGCGTAAATATGGAGGTAAGCAGTAACATTGTTAAGAACTGTGTGTAGAAGATTAAAACATCAGAAATGAAAGCAATACAACCCCCACCCCCAACACTTTAAATACGTTTCTTTGAATTGCAGACTGAGATACTATCGTTTCTGCAGCATCCCTGCATCATTCTGTGTACGTGCCGGGAACGCTCATCTCACGAGCCACGTTTTGCATCCTCCTCTTTCCTCTAGGCTTTGCTCACTGGGCGTTATTGCAGGTTGGTTCAAAAGAGCAGATACTCCTTTGATGTTCTGTGCTATCCGTTGCAATAGCATCCATGTGTTTCCTTCACTATTTTACGTACAAAATGCTTCTGTCATAAAGAGACAACAGCATTATCTCTTTCAAAGAGGGAAGCAGAGACAATGATGGGTGAGAGTAAAATACATTCACTAATTTTGAACCTCCACTTTGGAATGTCTCAGGTGCAAAATAAATGAACTTTTATTTTTTTTTAGTAAACTTAGGGTTTCAAGGCACATGATAGAGGATAACTCAGCTCAGCTGACCTCCCATAGGGCCTGTGTTGTATCCACTAGCCTACTGCAGATACCTTCAGCACCTGGAGCACCTCAACTAGGCATCTGGGTGTGGGTAGTTGAACATAAAAAATTAGTTATTATTTTGGGATAGATGGAACCAGTTTTCCTTAGAGAATCGATTCATTATTTGTTGTTTTCCTCTTGCCCTGTTTAAAATCCAACTTCTTATGTATTTTGTGGTGTCTTGGATAAAGAGTCGACATAGGAATCAATGATGGTCTCACCATCCAAATTTATATTTTAAAACTTTTAAAAATTTTCATGGTTATGCATAAAACGGTAGCCTATGTATAAATAGGTAAAAGACTACTGTGTTCCCAAGTCTGTGGATGGCTTTGACAACCCCCAAATTGCTGAAAACAATTTAAATTGTGTTTTAGTTACCCATCTTATTGCAAATATAGTCAGCAGTGAGAGCAATATCTCATTGATATATTTTGACATCTAAGCTAATAATACAAGAGTCCTGATGCTGTGCTATTAAGCAACATATTTAATTATGCAGCCTGTGCTATACACTATGTGGACTTTAGGAAAATCTGGGCAGTGTAGCCCAGCAGACTGTAAAGAGCATCATGGAACTGAATGAAGAGGGAATTCCACCAATCCTGAAATATGAAGGCAGCGACCTAGAGCCGGGAGAGGCTCTAGCTGTGCTCTGGGGCTGCTGCCAGCTACATGCACAGCAGTAGTGATGCGGAGGATATGCTGTCCTCAGAAGCAGCTACATCTCCCATGTTACTGAAAATGCAAACAAGGAAACAAAAACACAGAAAATAGAAAAGTTAGGGAGATAAACACTGGGAAGACATTATGATAGAATAAAAGGCCCTTTGCAGATTGTTCTTGCCATCAGGTGTCACTGCAAGCCAGGCAATGGGTGCCTGAGCACCCATGTGACAGCAGGAATGACCTGCTGCTGCCTGAGGAACAAGGGGCGAGCCATGGGTTAGGACTTACTTATTTTTCATAAAAGTATAAGAAAGATTATGCAAAACAGGATGAGTTCAGATACAAAAACCATGTGCAAATCTAAACTGTCACATTTAGGCAAATCTGTACATTTAAATATTTACCTATTCTCCATAAACAATAGCTTTACACATGCCTAACAGCTTTTTGGTGCAAATGACCTCTAAATGATCAAGTTTTTCTGTGTTTTCTTTCGGCTGGCAATTTCTCAAAGCTATTAAAGGAAAATCGGGGTCACTGGGGTTCCGGGAGCCCAGGCTGTGCCTGGTCTGTGCTACGAAGCACTGGAAAACCGCAGGTTCGGGATGCTTTGTCTATCTTAAACAATTGCTTTGTAAGTACTCTCTCGTTCTTCATAAAATTTCATGGGCCAATACTACTCTGTTATCTCTATAAACCTTACACAAGATTTGCCTGGGACTCAAGAGAATGGGACTTCACTTGATGTGTATTCCTGGGAGATTCTGGACCATCAAGGATATTTTAGTGTTAACAACCCTGCAGGAATAGGTAGCATTTAGACAGCTCTGCGCAAGTGTGAGTTAAGTGTATTGGTTCTATGAGTGTCATTGAAAAGAAATTAATTAAAACCATTTTGTGGTTTGATGGGGCGGGGGAACAAATTTGTTAAGAGATGAATCCCCTTGCGTTCCAGCTGATCCTCAAAAGTTAGAGGGACTGGGGGCGG
This sequence comes from Nothocercus julius, assembly GCA_013398735.1. Lineage (NCBI taxonomy): Eukaryota > Metazoa > Chordata > Aves > Tinamiformes > Tinamidae > Nothocercus > Nothocercus julius. The sequence continues at coordinate 12,334,758 of VZSV01000007.1, read as the reverse complement.
CTGGAGTCATCTCAGTAGAGATACCAAATATTGTGGTAACTATAGGCCTGGCTCTAGCAGCACCGCGTTCACAAACAGTCTGTCAACTGTAGGTCCAATCGCCTTTGAAACAGTGAATTGAGTTCATAAATAGTGTGATCAGCTATAGGCCCAACTCTGGCAGTATCGGGTTCATAAACAGCCTGTTGACTGTAGGTCCAATCACCTTCAAAACAAGCAGTTGAGTCCACAAATAGCATGATTTATTCAAATGCAACATTTAGAGAACAGGTTTCAGATGTCAGTACAGGAAATTCTCTACTACAGCGTGGGGTTCTTAGCTAGTGCCTAGTGTACAAATGTGCAGTCGTCACTCACCCCAGAAGACGGGGGAGGGCTCTCAGGATTGAGGAGTCTCCTCAGGTGGTGTCCTGACTGGGGGTTCAGCCTGTCAGCTGATCCAGAAGTTATGATGGAGTCTTCCCTCTCTCTCTTCTTCCCTGTTTCTTCCTTCTTTCCTTCGTCCTTCTTCCTTCCTAGTTCCCCTTTTATATTTTTTCTTTTACATTTAGGTGGAGCTTGAGTGACTCTAGTCATATTTACTTTCATTATTGCTTGGTTTAGAAAGTCACCCGAGTTAATCGAAAATCTAGAGAGCATGCTCACTGAGGAGTGGTCGTTCCTCGGAAGCGGGTAACTTTGGGGATGGGGTTGTGTTTTGGTATTATAATGAGATTAGAATGAGCAGAAGTTTGAGCAAAGTCCATTGGAGGGGACTGATCTGCCACCACTGATGACCAGACACCTTATTGTACTTTGTGGCTTATCAACTGCATGGTATCTCCAGGCTGCCACCTCTGCAGGCAGCACAACAGAGTTTGGCCGCAGTGTCTTCACTCTGCTCCACCCTCCATTCACTCATAGCCTGCAGGGCACCGTCAGGTTACCACCTCCGCAGGGAATCCAACAAAGTTTGGCCATGGTCTCTCCATTCTGCTCCACTCCTTGTTTACTCTTATTAGTGTGTGCTAGGAGGGCAGATTGCGTTGCCAAGGGAATCATGAAGAAGTAGATTCTGTACATACCAACCATCCTGGAATCGGTAGCTGTCTCTCACTTCAAGCAAGCCTCTGTAATGCCATAACTTCTGTTAAGCCCCAGCTTTTCTCTGATTTCCCGTTTTTTGGGCAATTCTCTCACAAACCATTAGAAAGATAGAATACCCATCCATAGACAATAAATTTGTCCCTTTTTACTGTTTCAAAAAAGAAGAAAAAAGTCAAAAATGTGCCATTTTAACAGAATAGTAAATTAAAAAGATAAATTCAAATCTGAGCTCTCAGGTTTCTCTGGATGTAGAGAAAGAGCTGGTCTAGTAAGAGCTATTGCCTCTTCCTCAAACCTTGTCCTGAGGTGACCAGCTTAGAGATCAACAAGGACTATGCCTGGAACGTCTGGTAAAACAAAATACTGTTTTACAGAATGTGAAAAGTGAAATTTGACTCTCAGGTTCTTAAAGATCATTGGCACCATTTATTCTTAGATATCTAACTTAAATACCTATATTATCAGTCTGTGCTTGCCGTAGTATCCAGCGACAGAGCTGTGCGACTGCAGAAGTGGCCCTGGTGCCGCATTCAGGTATGTTATATTACATGCCTTAAGCCAGACAGCACGAACTGGAATGAAATCCAGGCACCACTGGCTTTCATGGCAGCATTTCCACTGATGTGGTCCCCCGGAGTCAGCGCACGGAGGGTGAACATCACCCATGCTGCCTTACAGCAATCAGGAAATAATCTGGTGCCGCAGCCTGGCTGTCTAAAGGGGAGCGGGAACACCCAGGCTATCGGGGCTGAGCAGCCCCCGGGGACAAGCCTGGCCCAGGTGCGATACTGCCTACGTAGAACCGAAGTCTGGTGGAGGGACTGGACTGTTTTCTGCTAAGTCTATATTCGACTTCTGTGGACTCAGAACATGTCCCAGCCTGTACAATGAATCAGTTGTTTAACCTGCACCGTTCTGAGTCCCAAGACATGTTTCACTTTGTGCAGTGCAAGCATTAGCTAACACTTGTTACTTAGCTGTCGTATTTGACAGGAGAAAAGCTACCCAGTCAAAGCACAAAAACACTAGCAGAATAAATGGTCAGACAGAAGAAGAAATGATTTCTCATTGCTATAATTTTAAATATATTTTTGAGTTTACCAGGAAGCATAATATCACATTGACTGTGTAAGTGCTGGCAGCCATGACAGCACATATAAAGAACCAGTGGGAGAGATCATAAAAAGAACCAGTGGCATCATGTAACAGGTGGGAAAAGACTATGTTCCCAGTGGTACCAACTTAGCTCGGTACCAACTAAAAGCTCTTTTGCACAACTGAGCGAGCCAGAACGGTGTTCTGCTGGCAGGCATGGGTGAATGAGATGGCTGAGGGAAAGGGGAGCAGGCAATGAGGGAGGGACGAGTTTCCTGTCCCTGGTCCCAGGACAGATCCAGTGACAGACTCCAGTTTTTGCTCATCCACTATGTGATGTAAATAAATGCTCTGAAAACTGGAGCCCTTGCCTGACTGCAGGGCTGAGCATCTGCATCTCCACTAGCCTCTGGGAGCACCCCTGCTTGCACAGGGCCCACTCGCACCACAGAGGGAGCAGGTGCCCCAGGACGGACCTTGCCAAAACCGACTGGTTGGGGTTTCCTCATCTGGAGTTGGGAAAATCCACCTGCTTCTCAGAGGAGTATTTTAACTGCTAACAGCCCCCGCTTTTCCAGAGAGGAAAGTGCATGGGGCTGCTGCGATTCACAGTGAACTCGCTAGATATGGCTCTTGCAGGGAATGGAACAGGCCAGGGCCGCTTGTGGCCCCCAGAACAAGCGTGGTGACGTGTGCCACCCTGCATGTGCCCAGCTGAACACACGACCTGTGGGCCTCTTTCTCCACAAGGCCTCCACAAGGCCACAGTAGTCCTCACAGACAGCCATGGATGGCCAGACTCCACAGCCACCACACGCTCACGATGGAGCACCTGAACATCTGCCACAACCATGTGCAGGAGCTTCCTCACAACTTCCCAGCAGAAGAGACCACGTCCAGAGCCTGACCGTGGTGCTGTGGCCAGCGGTATGACACGGGTGTCACAAGAACCTCTCCCTTTCTGAGCCCCAGCGGAGCCTCTGCACCTTGGCCCCCCTGGATCCGGACACTTGAGTCTCTAAGCCGGCCGATGTGCATTGCATTCCTGCACAACGGTGATATTTAGGTGGCTTGTAAATGAGCGACAGGTTGGCATATGCTTTCTGGAATTCTTTACTGAATTTAGCCACCTACATTTAGCTTAAGTTTCATTTTCAGTGCCAGACTAAATCTTCTGGATCCCCTCTCAGTTCCTTTCTTTGTGGGGATATAGGGGCCTCCTGGTTCACAGCCTGGAAGGCTGAGTGGGAAGGAGTTGACTTTCAGACTGGGTGGGTCATGAATCTATCTCAGGGGGAGCAGTGAAAGGTAGCTTTGAAAAGCTGGGGTTTACTGGTTGAGGCTGAACCACTGCTAACGTGGTTCAGGGCAGAAATTCCTTGCTATCTTCCCAATTCTTCAACTTTTTTTTTTTTTTTTTTTTGGACTTTGCACTAGTCACATAATGTCAATATTTTCAAGCTGGTTTCCTGAAATTAGTAGCTTACATTTTTAAAAGAAGCTTTTCATTTTTGTGAAGTACTGACTCTCAAAGACATCTCCTAGTCAATAGCAGTTCCTGCATGCAACAAGCTGGCTTAAAGATTTCAAAGCATAACCTTTAGGCACAGGAGTTTGGGAGTAGGTGTTGAATCTACTACAAATCTAAATAGTTTAACCATCCAATCAGAGTAGCAATATCCCTTTATTCTATAGCTATCCCTTTATTCTAGAGCTACAGAAGAACACTAATATGAATGGCATGTCCGTCATTCTTCACCACCATTAGGTTTTAATATAGGTATTTAAAACGTAAATTTTGAATCACTTATTTGAATTCAGTCTATAGTTCTTTCACAAATTGCCTAACTTGCTGTAGTATCACAGAAATAAGATTTCAGGCCTAGAGCTTGATATCCTATACATGTATTTCTGGTCCTATAACTGCTTGAGCCAAACATCTGTTCCCCGCCCCCTCTCATTAATCAAATAAGCTCAAATGCGTTAAAATGTCACTTGTGCATACAATAAATACTTGGAAGGAGGGGTAGGGGATCAGAGATAGGTCAGTAATGTTCATACCAGGAAAACCTAGGAGGCCAGAAGCAGGGTACAATGAGTGAAATAGGAAACAATTCTGTAGGACTTGGCAGAGCTTTCCTTTGCGATAATTACCCAAAGCTGTCTGGAGGCTTTCCCTGGAGGCTTGCTTTCTCTTGATCAAATCACAAAGGAATCCAAGTTGCAAACTTTGCTGTGGGAGATGTAATGGAAAGAGACAGAATGTAATATTGATAGCCGGCAGCCCTGTAAAGATCCTACTTAAAGTTAACATAAAAGGCCTGTTCAAGGGCTGAAAACACTCTGAATAGTGGAGAGAGTGTGACCATTTCAGGCATTCCTCTTACATATGCCTGTTTTTATAGGTAGACGACACAACAGTTCCTTTGGATCATGCCTCAAAAGGATGATGCCTTTGCAGAAATGGCTTATATGGTGCCATGAAGACAATTTAGAAATACAATTTTGAAATAAGATGTTGTACAACACCTCACAGAGGAATCAGTAAAAGAGTGTGTGCAGAGAAGCTGGAAACACGCTGATTTTGGCCTCTGCCCCCCCCCATGCTTGTGGAACACACCTCTCCTGCGTGGGAATGCACTGGGTATCCTGCTCCTTGCTCGTCCATGTGGAGAACCACTCGACAGGACAACATGGTCACGTGGTGTCAGTTACTGATGGATCTTTGTGCTGCTACTACCCAATCTGCCTACTGCATTTTTCGAGGGTAAATCTAAATGTTTCCTGACCAAGCACTGTCTGCGTGCCAAGGGCTGGTTTCTCCTTATCATAAGGAAGCAGTTTGGCTTTATGAGCAGCCCAGATGAGCAGATTTCCCAGCTCCTCCGCTGTCCCCTCTCGGTTAGCACAACTGCAGCCAAAGAAGGGGGCTGACAGCGGAGGGGGCAGGACGCATTCAGAGGTACCCTCTGCAACGATACTGGCAATGAGTGATTTGGTCTTTTAGGCTGGTTCACGTTACTATGTTAGTGCTGTTACTGAGCGTGCCAGGTGGAGCTGGGGTTTCACTGCACTGTGGCCCAGGGCTCTGTTGTTAAGTTCACTTATGCAACGGCCGCCAGGGCGCCGCGGGCGCAGCCACGGCACGCAGCCTGCATAGCCGAGCCGCCGGCCCGCCTTTCAGGCCATATTCTGCGGCTTTTTGTCGGAGGAACCAGGCTAACCTCCCAACCATATCCAGTTACAGGGGCATCGTGTGAGCCCTGCAGAGCGACGTGCGCCAGGAGCCACGGGGCTCACGCCGCGGTGGGTCACCCATTGCTCATCCTCAAGTTTCTCCTGCTTGGGCAGGATCAGTTTAAGTTCACGGGTCCTTTGAAGTGGGGTGGCTACTGTTCAAAGCGTACGTGACAAATGAATACGATACCTCCTTGCAGAGGAAGGTAGAGAGAAACTTAGACCTTTTCCCAAGTTTTCTCTTGATTTTTCATCCAGATGTGTGTTTATGAGGAAAATGAGGTAGTTGCTGCCGTTGCATGGCACAGTGAATGCTCGAGATAAGAGCCCAGCCTCCTGATTTCCTAGATTTATCCAAAAGCAAGCGGCGGCGCTCCACAGACAAAATAGGAAGTGAATGTGATAGCTGTGAGAAGCAGGCATCAGGTGGCGATAGCTTAGCCATGAGGGAAGCGTTTGTTTCGGCGCGCGGGAGCAGGTCTCAAAATGGCTAAGGCACGCTGAGGCGCCGGCCGGCCGGGGCTGCCGGGACGCGCCGGGGCCGCGAGAGCCCGCGGCAGCTCCGGCGCCTGCTCCCGATGCCGCCGCGACGCCGTGAGCTGCCAGCCCACGCTGTGTAGGCCCAAACACAACTGCACCGCTGCATGTGCTCTGCAGGACTATCCTTTTTGCTGACTTGACTCTGCATTAGATACATGGTGGACTTAGGGGTACAATTCAGTTTGTTGTCTTCACTGTGTTTATGACGTTATATTTTGCCTACTTTGGAGGACTGCCAAAGACTAAATGGCTAAGGATTAAGGAGTCAAAAAATGAAAGCATTTTACTTGACCTGTGTGTTAATGCAGAAAAACTTGAATAAGGCCAAATGAGGCTATAATGCCTTACCTGACCACAGGCAGCAGTGTACTATTCATCCTGGTGTCAGTCAGCTCTCCTGCAGAAGGTGGCGAGTTGTGTCATCGGGTAAAGGAGTTACAGGAGGAGGCAAGCAGGCTGCATAGCGTTTGAGAAGGTGAGCAAGAGATAGGCAGAGCATTCCCAGATACCACAGAGCTCCTGGAGTCCTAACCCCTACAGCAGTGGAGTTGAAGGAGGGCTCTGTGTTGTGCAAAATGGTGCATCATAACACTGTAAAGGAAGGATGGAAACTGTGACTTCTTGTAGAAGAAGAAAGGCTCTTACTCCTGCAGACTTGCAGCTGAGGAACAGGTTTTATGCCCTCCAGGTTGAGGAGAAGCTGGGCATGACTTCAAGGGAAACAACTGGGCCTATAGACTCTGCACCTTGTGGGAACAACTGAAAGAAGTGGACAAGACAGTGCAACCTCAGCAATTTTGCTGATGATACAAAACTGGGAGCAGTGGCTGATACCCCAAAGGTCTGCGCTGCCATTCAGAGGGACCTGGATATGCTGGAGAGATAGGCAGAGAGGAACCTCATGAGGTTCAACAAAGGCAAGTGCAGGGTCCTTCACCTGGGAAGGAATAACCCCAGGCACCAGGACAGGCTGGGGGTGACCTGATGGAGAGCAGCTCTGCAGAGAAACACCTGGGCGTCCTGGTGAAAAAGTTGATCATGAGCCAGCAATGTTCCCTTGTGGTCAAGAGGGCCAGGGGTATCCTGGGGTGCATTAGGAAGAGTGTTGCCAGCAGGTCAAGGGAGGCAATCCTCTCTCTCTACCCAGCCCTGGTGAGGCCACATCTAGAGTGCTGGGACCAGTGTTGGGCTCCCCAATACAATAGAGAGATGGAGCTACTGGAGAGAGTCCGGCTTGGGGCTCCGAAGATGATTAGGGGCTTGGAGCATCTCTCTTACGAGGAGAGGCTGAGAGGGCTGGGCCTGTTTAGCCTAGCGAAGAGAGGACTGGGAGGGGATCTTACCAGGGTGCACGAATACCTTAAAGGGAGGGTTTCGAGACAATGGGGCCAGACCCTTTTCAGTGGTGTCCAGTGAAAGGACAAGAGGTAAAGGCCACAAACAGGAAGTTCTGCATGAATCTAAAGGAAAACTTCTTTACCTTGAGGGTGACAGAGCAGTGGAGCAGGTTGCCCAGAGAGGTTTTGGCATCTCCATCCTCAGAGATATTCAGAAGGTATCTATACACAATCCTGTGCCATGTGCTCTAGGTGACCCTGCTTGAGTACGGGAGTAGATGAATTCCAGAGGTCCCTTCCGAATCTTCTTTTGTTTTATTTTTTATAAGGAATGCAATTAAGAACTTTAAAATAGCTAGGGAATGCGGTGATTTTTGACAGGTGTTTTGTCTTGGAAAATACTTTGAAAAGATTCAAGATGTTGTACATTTCCTAAATGACCTACTGTGATTGACTTAAATTTTAAGTGGTTTCTTGCACCAGCCACTGTTCTTGGCTGCTTCTGCTCCTTGAGCATCCTGTGCCATGCTGCTGGGCTTTCTGCACACCGTGCTCCCAGCACTGCTTCACCTGATGCTGAGGGGATCAGTGAGGCAGCGAATTCCCAGTAAGTGCTTCCTACAATGTCCTTCCATTTCCTAAAGATCTACAGACCATAGGTAAAGTCCCTAAGCTCCACAGGAATTGTTAACTAGGCCTTTCTCAGGCTGCCTCATCAAGGACTTATCTAGCAGATGTACTCAGAGCACACTGGCTCCAGACAAAAAAGAGAAGGGAGCAATGACTCTCTCCTGTTATAGGAGGATCTCTGTAGGATCGTGGTAAACTGGATTTTAACCTTGCAAATAGAAGTCCAGTCAAACTGTTGAATTTTTCTACTGACAGCAGGGCTGGTAGGGGAACAGCACGGGTAGGGCACTGCTCTAATGCTGGACCCATCACAGGACTAGAAGCTTAATATTCCTCTGGGAGAGCCGTGCTGCAGCCTCTGTAACTGACCTAGCAAATCTGTGCCTAGTCCCACAGTTCAACAAACATTTATGAGCCTGACTCTGTAGTCCAGAGGCCTTGGAATTCTTCATGGAAAGAGGGGCCAGCTCTGGTCTTCTACTGAAAGTTCACTTCTCCTGTGAGGTATGAGTAAGAGTATAAAGCTCCTTTGGAGAAACATTTGTAAAAAGGCAATTCCAGGACTTTTGGCACTGAACTAAGTACGTAAGTACTGAACTAAGCTCACTGCATAATGCATGGAGACACACCTGTTACATTCACTTCAGTTAACAGACATTTTCTTAAATGCAATTTACGCTGCTTTCAGAGGTTTGGCAGCCACAGTGACTTAACAAGTATAGAAAAACTTGTTTTACTTGTCTACTCACAGGTCTCCTGTATATTGGAGACTGTAACTGTACATTTTATTTTTGAAAATGCATGTTGTTATTAAAGCAACTTCTGTATTGTACAGCAAAAAATATCCAATGGGATTTTCATGAATTTTATTATCCTGTAATAACATAGCTAGCACCGAGTGAAGGAACTAGATGATAAAATACTGGAAAAGGAAGACATAAAAGCAGGACCAGCAACAGCGGGTCAAGAGTTCCAGTTTTTAAAAAAGAAATATTTTGACCCCTTCCTGTAAAGCTGTGGAACAAACCTACAGGCAATAGCTGACACCTGAGGAGAAACTGAAAATCCAGCAGAATATACTGAAAGCAGGCAGCTTCTCTAACCTGCTCGAAGCAACCAGCCCCACATTGTTCATTTACCACCCACACGTTTATAATAGTGCACTTCTTCCTTCAGCGGGAAGGAAAAATTGAACCAGGAAAGATTTGCTAGAGCAAAAATGAGTGTGGAACTAACTAAATGTTAAGTGTAATTAATTTTTCCACAGTTGTGGGACTATCTGAGGGAACTTAGCTTTCGCAAAATGAAACAGTTCAATCCTTTTCAGATTACGGTAAATCTTAGCAGCAGCTCTGCAGCATGAGTTGTAAATTGCATTTTTCTGTGTTACTGTTATTTGGGATTATAGGGGATTTGCTGTTGGGTTTGACTATTGGCATAGCACACAGATACTGAAATATTTCTCTGTATGGATAAGGTATTGAGCAGCAGATGAGAAAATAATTCATTCTGTGTAAGGCAGAAAATGATATCTTAAAATAAAGCGTAAAATACTTACGTTCGTCCATTGAATAGTCTCAAGTGTTTTGCATCAGAAAATCACTCATTTAAACTACTGCATTAGGTAATTTTACTTTCCTTCTTTTTTATTAGTATTATTATTTTTTTTTAATTGCCAGAAAGTATCAGTAAAAGTCAATACAAGGATAGTTTTATGTCTCAGAATAAACTCCTGTTTGTATTTTGTTCTCTTTCTGTGTCATAAAAAAGGAGATCTTTGCTTAACTGGTAGGCGAAGTCCAGAGATAACAGGAGCTCATTTTGCCTTGATCACATATCAGGGACATTTCCTTTGCCTTACAGTTTCCTAGGTTTGGAATTGCTTGTTCATTTTCCTGCTGGTCCAATCCATTTGATTTTTGCTTTTATTAAAGTAATTTATCAGAGGATTTGCACAAGAAGAAATGGGGTAAAGTCATTTATGCTGAAGATGGGCTCGAGATGAGTGGCTGGCTGCATCTGCCGCTTGCTGCCACCATCGTGCCCACGTGCGGATGTCTCCAGCTGATGGAAACTGCAGATCTGTGGCTCACGTTCTGCCTCAGAATTGCCCACGATAACTCAGGAAACTAGTTAGCTCAGAAGGAGACTGTGAATGAAATACCTTTATTTTTAATGAACCTGTTGTTTTGCCTAACCAATTTGTTTCCATTTCTCGAGTGTGTGCCTATCAAGAATTCTAGGTGAAGTTTATTTAAATTATTTACCACCACAAGGAAAACATCTCTGAATGCAAACCGGTGGATATAGCTGTGTTTCTGTTCTCATTTTTCCGCAAAGCACTCATAGTTTTATTTTCAGAGAACTGAAGTGAATGAAAAGGATCATTTTCCTATTCATGGCAGTAATAGGAATGAAACAGTTGTCACACTGAGGCAGGAACAAGTGGGGCAGTTGCAGGATTGCTCATTAAGAAGGTATCAGTTATCAATTAAGAAGGTAACTGAGGGAGTTACAGGTCTCTGTAACCCTCTGCATGAGTCAGTGGGCCGAAAGAGATGACAACACTATACTGGCTCTGCTACATAAGGGCATGGGAATAGATATTGCTGATGGGGATGGCAGAAATGTCTGACTGAGTGTTGGTTTGCATACTTCTCAACGAATACTGTTTTTCATAAATCTGATTCTTTCTAATCTCCACAGAAGTGGAGGATACTTTTGAGCGGTCAGTTCACATTTTACATGATTCTGCTTTGGGAAATGAAGCTTTTCTGAGGGAGAGCAATTCACGTTAATAAATGCAGAGGTCTCAAGACTATGTCCAAGGATTATATTTTACCACCATGTGCACATCTATAGTTTGTGCTCACTTTTCTGAGCTTTAAAAAAACTCATTATCATGTTTCATTCCTGGTCTTAGATGTAAATTCACGTGTGATCTCTCAGACCTGTTTCATATGAAGTCAGCCATAAATGTGATATCTATTTAGAAATGTAATAAATAAAGGTTTTATAGGTTTAATAGGGTTTGAAATAAGAGGTTTAGGTGTGATTTTAATATGTTTCTTATAAATACATTGCATTAAATTAAGTTGGAGTCTTGTCTCTATCCTTGTACTTTAAATGTTGTGATTAAGAGGCCAATGGCACAATGCAGGAATGTAGCAATGAAATGACATAGAAGCAAAACAGGTATAGGATAATTTTATCAGGGTGAGTAATTAGTTTTCAATTTTGTATGTTCTGATGCCATTGCCACTATATTATGCTGCAATTCTCAAGATATCACAGTCACAGACTTACTGCTCCAGCCACTGGTTTCATACACTTGCTGACTGAGGAGTAGAGCAGATCAGGGGATGTGTCCTACTGGATGCAGCACAGATGGTGTTTTGCATTTAAAGCAATTCTGCTTTTGAATATGTTGGAAAGAAACATTTGAAAATTTTCTGTAGCTTATGAAAAATGTGAGGAACTGTAAATGTTTACAGCACCACTTTTACTGTATAGTCAAAGGCATACAAACATGAAAAAGAAACTGTGTAGCAACATATGCTGTAATTTCCCAAAAGGTATTAATTACCAATGTAATTTAATGAAGGTACTTCATCATTTTAGTTAAACACCATTCAAGTCACATAATAGGGTCAACTGAAAATTTAATGTCTGTTCCAATACAAGGAACACCTCGTGAAATCTGACCTTATCTTCCTCAAACCTTTGCCACTGTTGATTATTGAACAATTCAGTTATCAGTGCTGGAACCACTTGCAAAGTTAAGTACTGCTCAGCTTGGGGAAAAAAAAAAAAAAAAAAAGTGAATTCTGGAAGTATAGTTGTGTGACTTAAATGTATAGCCATACTGAGGTGCTTCACTTTTGCGTGGACATGTGTTAGCGAAAGGTCAAAAGAGGCTGATGATACCAACACTGAAGCTAAAAGATAAGGGAGGTTTTTGTTCTTTGCAATACTGTACCTGCTCTGAACTGATAGTAATGGGCTCTTTGAGGATAATCCAGATAACACTCTCAAGGAGGGGAGGATGAGTCAGAAAGCCCATGTAGGCCAAGTAACCCAAGGATCTGGGCAGTAGGCTTGCAGGATCAAAGATAGAAAATGGCGTTTGCTTAGCCTGTGGAATATACAAATAGTTAATGAGACCCATCCATGAGGAAGACAAGATTTACATAAAAATGTGTCTACAAGGGGGTGTGTTCCTACATCAAATACAGAAGAGGTCACTTTACAACACTAGCATTTTCTTATAGCATATGATTTCTCAGATCATACAGGTGATTTGTTGGCCCTGTTTGGGATCTGAGATTGGTCTAAAATGACACCAAAAAAAATGGGACACCCTAAAAAAAAAAAGCCCAACCAACCAAGCTAACAAAAAAACCTGAAACAGCTATAGGATGCCAAAGAGTTTTTGTCAGTGCTCACTAAGGGGTTTCTTTTCACAAGATGCTGAACTCTATATGCCTGAGCAAGTGAAACTTTTCAATAGAAAATTAATTTATATTTGCCTGCTAAGGCTAATTTTATATAAAAATATCAGCATATTCATATATATTTATAGCGTTTGCAAGTTGTGTGTCAAAGCCCAAATTCCTCCTGTGGGAGATGCAGTATTGTATTTTTAACATGCCTGCTAAAATGCAGATCCTATCTCAGCTTATTGTGTGTGGGGCTTGGTGGAAATAGCCAGAGGTTTAGTTTACACAAGAGCTTAAGAAAGGTGCAGTTCTGGCATTACTCAATTCCTCTCCCTCCTCCACCAGACAAAACTTCTGTTATTTCTAGGCTGTGCTGATGATGGGATAATTTTAAATAGACAGACAGAGGGATAGAAGCCTAGGATTAGTTAGGAATCAGGAAATAGGAACCTTTAATCTTTCACCTAGAGCCCACAGCTGTCTACGGGGTAGAACCCCAAGAATACGTAGTATCTACAAGCTCATGTTCAGGAAGACACTTTCAGCCCCGTGTCTCCACAGCCCCCTGCACCTGAACCCCCAAATTATTCTGAAGCCTTCAAAAAGGCAGATGGGAGACTGAGTAGGTTTTAATTTATCCATTCTGTATATTATCAAGACCAGGCTATGATGATGTTTGCCTTAGTCCTTACTGAATCCAAGGCCTTCAAAACATTCTTCAGGTTTTCATTGCCTGAACCAAATGAAAATGTAAAACTGTTTTTTTAAATCGTAAACTGTTTTATTCTAAAAGAATATATCCCACCCAAGAATGTGAATATGCTTTACAAATGCTGATTTGTAATAATGTTTAGCAAACCCACTACAAAGGAGATAATATTTAGAACTTTGAGGAAATAACATGATGTTTTGCTGGAAGTAATATTTTCAGTTTGGCAAACTAGTGCTACTAGTAGTAGAAATATTAATCTGCAGATAAGAGGTAGGATTGCTTTGCTCTGCAAAATCTCAGCAAATCACCTGCTCTACTTTTCTTCGGAAGTGTGCACAGAGATGGCTTTGCGGGTATCTTTTTTTTTTACGAAGTGAATTGCAAACAATTATGTTTTCGCTCTATGTTATAATGATATTGCTGTATTACAATTTGTTATATAAGAAATTATATAAGAATTTATAAGTCATAAGAAACTATTTGCACTGCTTCAGCTGGATTTGATAGGTCAAATACGTCACATACATGTCTTCAAGTCTTAGATTTCTGATTTAAAGATTTCTTTTCTGGTAGTATTTGCACAGGTGACTGCAACTGTCGTTCTGTGAAAGTTCACATGGAGTGAAAAGCAAACGCCAAAGGTGGGAGCACTGACTGCCACAAAGGTGAATGAAGCAGCCCGAGCTCACAAGGAACCACAACACCGATCCCCTTGAAGGTTAAACAGGTGAAACTGGGGCTTGGACAAAGCACCTATGTAGAAGCATGGGCAAAGCTGGCAGTATGGGCTAAATCAATATAAGGGATGGTTATCTCCACTGATTTCACTGAAAGATGTGTTTTTTTTTTTTTTTTAATTCTCAGTGCTGAGAGCAACTTCGATAAAGACAGAGAAGAGACACATGTGTTTTCAGACATGTGTCTTCAGGAAAACAGTGGCAATTGCCAAACGAAGCGGCTTGGCAAAAGCCTCCTCTGCTTGAATACTTGTTCCAGTGAATGAGACAAAGCTAAAAAGCAATCGGCAGCATAAATTCTGCCGGTCCCATTGCAAGGAAATGCTGCAATTAAAGCAAAGCGCGTCAGAAGCCTCACGGCGCGCGCGGTCCGGCCCCCTCCTGGCCGCCCCCCTGCCGGCCTGCGCCGCACGCAGAACTGCACGCGCGCCTGGAAGCAGTGCGGGGCTAAGCACACGGAGATGGGGAAAACCACAGCTCACAAGGGCACGGATTTCTGTAACTCTGCCTCTCAGAGCCTCCTCTGCATGTCTTTGTGTCTCTGTCCTTAAAAATGTGATCGATTGAATAGTGTTGAGCAGGGGGGTTGGACTTGATGATGTCTGGAGGGCCCTTCCAACCTCAACCATTCTGTGATTCTGTGTTTCAAGGAGTGTAACCCTTTGTCACCTGGGGTGCACTATTTATTTACACTTGTTTCATTTTCTGCAATAGACTCCTTTTCGGCCTAGTGTGTTGCTTGTTTTATCTTGACAGATTTTTCAAGTGTGAAATCATCATTTCCAAAACTTACGGAAGTTGGAAATCATAATAATGTCTTTAAATGTCTTCTCCAATGAACACTGGAGCATGCTTAGCAATTCTTCAGCAACTATGTCACTCGACAGCATTAGTCTTATCTAGGATTATTTCTATAATGTTTCAGAAACATAGGTACAAAAATTATCAAAGCTTCTTAAAATACAAGGAGGCAGTTCTAAAATTAGAGGCAGATCATAGGATTCATAATATAACGCACATAATTTTAAAACTGTGGTTTCATCTTTGTGAATCTTCACGTTTTAAAGGTGAATTGCTGTTTGCTGTCTTTCTCAATGTAGCATCTTTACTCTTTTAAAGTGTTTTAAACCTCTGATTCAAAGAAAATGAATAAACACTTTTTAATCATGTGCTGCTCAAACACAGCTTAAGTGCCCTATCTCTTTATGGCAGGAAGCAATTCTAAAGGAACACCCCTTTCATATCTTGGCTCTATCAAATGAGATAGCTGTAGCACGCTCAACAGTGGAAAAATTTCTATTCTGAACACTCTCTTGGCTGTGTGTTCCTAATGCTTAAATTAAAAATGAATACTCTAATCTGCCTCCTTAGATTTGCGTGTAGTAATGTCCTTAAAATCCAAAGAGCAGCCAAAAATAACATTATATGTGGTGAACACGGATTGTATTTTGGCATATTGTTAATTAATGGCATGACATTAAGACCCTGTGCATGACACTAAGATCCAGGGAAAGAAGCTAGTTTGCAGTAGGTGTTTATTTCCTATCAAATGGACCTTGCTTCATTATCTGAAGATGGTTAATGTACTTGAGAACAGCTGGGACCCTTGTTAAATACCTTTTTCTACCTCTTTCTCTTCATTTTCTTCTGTTTTTCTTTATTTGCTATTTTTCTTAAAATACCTAAGAATTGCACCTTAAAATAATTACCTTTTACCTGTGAGGATTTGTACATCTCCAGCTACAATAATAGTAGGGAAATGAGTGATCAGACTCTTTGAAAAGAACTTAATTGAGAAAAAAGCCGAATGTGCCTCTATATGTCACCTTTTTTTTTTTCCTTTTATACTCACTTGTGTATATGCACCTTTCAGCCCTAAATCATTATTTAAACATAGGTTTGAATTATTTAAATTCATTTTATTAAGCATGGACCATGGATCCTAACATGCTTTAGTGAAGTCAGGTTTGCACATGCAGAGATGATGCTGTTTTGCAAAATTATAATTACTGGAGGAGTTTGCACGTGCAATTTTGTTTCTTCTGGGGATGCAGTATGTGACTGGATTTTGTAAAAGTGCCTTGGATTCACTTTACCTCTGAGGGATGTTTTGCACCATCTGTGGCATGCTCAGAGCCTCGTTCGTTGGTTTGGCCCCAGTGGAAGTGTAAACTGGCACAGTCTATAATTCCTGGTGAGCGGTCCACCAGACAGCACTGCAAAAGCATGGAAAAAGTTAAAAACATTAAGCAGTAAAGTTTCCTGACAATCAGATTTGGTAACATGCGAGCACTTGTCTTGATATTAGAAGTTAACATCTTTATCTAGTAGACTAGTCATTTAGTCATTGGTAGAAGAAGAAAACAAGTTTGGGCCACTAAGCCAAAGTTGCTGAAGGCCTAAGTTCTAAATGTATGTATATAAGAGTGCTTTGGTATAGTAAATCTGCACATCTCCCAAATGCACTTCCAAAATTCAGATCAAATGCATATGCCAAGACCAGCCTCTCCTGAGTGAAAACAAAAGTAAAAACCCTAGCTATTTTCCAGAAAGAATAATTAGATTTTAATAGCTGCAGATGAAAACTCCTACCTCATGGAGTTAACTTCCCTTTAAAATTTGTCTCATTTGTGTTAGTATTTTGGAGTCCCTTTCTACACAGAGCTTTTCCTGTTTTCTGAATTTAACTTAAAAAATGTAGGAGGGTCACCTGGATGTCACTGATGGTGCTTATAGGTCGTTAGCACTGCTCCTCTGATTCAAAGCACGTAACTCTTGTGTTCGTGTGCTTGTTCTGTATTTATTTGTGCGTGGTGCTTAGAAATATGTTCCCGGAGTTCTTGTGGCACCATCTTTGTGACACTATTTGCACTACAGCACATATAACCCCCTTCCTTTACTATCAAGGCAGTAAGATTCTCTGAGGAAAACGATGTAATCCAGAGTGATTCCACATGGAGTTAGACATGTCAGTAACTTTGATATACATATAAATCTCCCACTTCATGTTGGTTAAACAAACAAACACAGAAATATGTTTGTTTCTAGAAATTCTTCTCCTACTGCCCAACCCTAAAACCAGGGATCATCCTGAGGCTTTCTCCTGGGCAGTCACCAGCCCTTTGGACATTAGCACAGGAGCACTTGCCAAGAAATCATACATTTAAAGGACATAACTTGGATCCTTTGTGCTACTCAAAGGCTACTGGCAGCTGACACAGCCTACAGAATCAGAAAGCATACCCTAAACACTCCTGAAAAACACTATGCTTGTTTTCAGTTAATTAAAATAAGTAAATTAAGTAAATTAAGTAAATTAAGTAATTAAGTAAATTAATTAATAATCAGTAAATTAAAAAAAAAAAAAAAAAACAGATTGAAAAAATATTTCTGGTTCCCCTCTGCAGATTGCATTTTTACTGACCTGGTTGATTATCCTTATCCTCAAAATTCACATGGAAGGAATGTCCAATGTTGACAAGTCTCTTTGCAGGTGGAAAGCTTCAAGGTGATCTGGAGAAGCCCCAGTGAGGCATCTTTTTTTGACTTCCTTGGTTTTAATATCTATAGGAGATTGATGTTTTCCTTTGGCAATAGGGTATAACTTGTGCCAGTGGCCAGGCACAAGTAAAAATAAATAAATAATAATAAACTTTTTTTTAATGAAGTTTTCTACTTTAAATTTTATAATTCTTTATCAATGCTGACACTTTCCCTTGAAACCAATTGCATTCCTAACAGGTATATTTTCAGGCTAATACCCAATACCTTTCTAAAGATTTTTTATAAAGAAAAAGAAAGAAATATTCATTATTTTAAATAAATTTGATTTGTTATTAAATAAAGTTTTTACCATTGTTGCCTTGATAAGTCCAGTTCAAATCTAATTTTTTTTTTTTTTTTCCCCACAAGATATTGTCTTCTTTAAAAAGGTACTGGTGCTGATAAAAGCTGTTGCAAAAACAAGACTTTTGACTTTTGCTTTGATTTTCTTCAGAACTTCTGGCTTATGCCTGGGCTTTTCTATAAACCTTTATTGTTTCCATATGATTTCAGAATGACTTAAGAAATTGTAATAAGAGGAAAGATTGTAAAAGGAAACAGTAGCTTGCAGTTTGTTTACTTTGTGCTTCAATGCATATATTAGAGCAGATATGACAAGAGTTACGTGCCAAAGATACATTATTCTAGCTGACCAATGCCTTCTACACTCAAACTTCCCAAAGCAAAGGATAATTTTGGCATAAGAGTCAATGAGAAGCCCATGTTTGAATTAAGGATCCTAAACAATAGGCATGCACTAAAAAAAAAGAATAAAAAAAAAAACTCAGTGTTTTTTAGTGGTGGAAAGCAAATAGTAATGTCAATGTCTGATAAAAATTATGAATAATATTACTAAATATCACTATAATATTACCAGCAATGCTTTCATTAATAAAAGAGGATATCCAGAACCTACTGTTTTGGGAACTATGTCAAGCCCTTCTCGTAGTGATAGGAACCTCAATGTCGTCTTCTTTAGAATTAATATCTACTGAAGTGCATACCTGAGGAACAGCACTCTACGTTCTCTCCTGAAGTAGGGCCTGTCATGTACTTTGAGAAGATTTATACACAATCACTTATCTCTTCAGTAACGAGATATCACTCCTTTCTGTAAAGTTAAGTTCAACTAGTACAAATAGGATTTTGTTTCGCTTAAACTCCGTTCTTATAAGTGCTGAAAAGCAGGATTGTATTTTTAGGACCATATGGTTTACAAGTCCCACTGCGTAAAGAGTTCTGCTATTATCTGTATTTTAAACCATTTTAATTGAGCATATTGAGTAACTATTTCTATATAAAATACAGTTTATCACTGGCTATGTGAGCATTGCCTTGTCATCCTGAGTTGCAGAAATGGAACCTGTTGACATTTTCCTGTTTTTTTTTTACAGACTATTCTCGGTAATAGGAAACTACTGATATCTGGTTTTGCAGACATCCACAGCTGACGACAGGAATTTCAGATACTATTGTGCAAGTAATGTAATAACCTGTATGACTTGTGGCACTGATACCTAGAAATATAATAGCTTTTAGGTGCATCTCAGTTGTAGGTGGATAGCAATTTTCTGTTAAATTTCTATTTGGAAATTATGATTTACCAGAATGTAAGCATTCAGAGGAAAATTACTGCCAGAAGCTGGAAAAGAGACATCTTCACCTGCTCCATCCCTGGCCAGTTTTCTAACCAGACTATTAAGATGATTATCAGTGTTTTGCTATACTATGATATTTCTGCTTAGTGTGAAGGGTGAACGAATTACCGCCCTTGGGCAACCTTGCTCTACGAGCTACGTGATAAACCACGCTGCCAAAACTGGCAGGGCACCTGAACACCTGAGGAATCCTGGGTCCGGCCTGGTTGATCCAGGAGGAGCCTGAAAAATTGCTGCCGCTCACGTCCTCTCTTGGCTGAGAAGAGGTTCAGGGCTTGCAGCCTTTCTCCCAGCGGAGGAGGAGTTGGGGTTCTGAGCCACAGGGTTATGCCGTTAGTGGCACGGAAGGGTGCAGCTTCCTGCGGGACCCCTGAACCTGCAAGGCCGAGCCTGGTAAGTTGGGGCACCGATGCTCAAGGCTCAACAGTTTCTCATTCTGAGATCAGAACTCTTTCCACCAAATTTGGGGGTGGGAGGAATTGAGCAGCCATCAGTAAAATTTGTGAATTCTTTAAAGAACCATTTTGAAACAGATTATATATCTTGCAGAACAGAAATCCAGACTTCTGACCAGCTCTCATGTCAATCGTTACTCTTCCTTGAGACTAATGTAGCTAACACACCAAGTAGAGGAAGCATCTTTATTAGAGTTGGTAACAAGAGCAGGAGACCTCTCAATTCCTTGTACAAGTAATTGGTAGGCACTGGTGGTCCGTGAGAGTTAGCAATGAAGACGAAGTCAAAAGCCTTCTGACAATAGTTAAGAACTACTTTCTAGGCCATGGTAAAGCATGAGTGACCTATTAGGAGTCATCCAAAGAGATCTTAAATCGTGTTTATAATTTGAGTTAAACAGCTGTTGAATTCCACCATGATATGGGGACAATATAATATTACAAAATGCAGTGACAAAGAAAGGCTGGGGAGATTCATTCTGAATTTTCTAACAAAGAAGGAAATTAAGTATTAGGAGTAAAGTCAAAGGAAACATAAATCTTGTCCTATTAGACAGATGCAATGGGAATTTAATGCGGAAAAACTGCCATAGTATCTTTTGCTTGATCAGATAATCAATGACAATTTTCTGACTATGAAAAATATTCCTTCTGTGCGAGGTGAGCATGGCACAGATTCAGTAAAATGATCGCTTGGAACAGGAGCCAGTTTTCACAGTTATGACCTTTTTAGTGGCTCATCAGTCAGTCTGTAAAGTAATTCTAGATCTCTAATTCAAGCACTGCACACCATGTGTGACTGACAGGACAACTGGTTTTCTTCTTGAAACTCAACACAACTGGCTTATGATTCCTTCCTTTGCACCGTTTTATATCCACTAAGTATGCTTCAATTTTTAACTATGACTCTATCCATGTTGCTGAATGAATTCATTATTGGTATTGTTTTAATTCTAGCCTAAGCTGCTGGTTCTTACAATTTTAACTGTCAAGAACTGTAAATAAAAATACAGTTTAGCTGCATAAATGTAGATAAAAATGTGAAAGTTACGAAAGAGTACTTTTTAAGAGCTCTTGAAACAAAACACAAAGGTAATATTTCTGTACATAGACTCTCATGACTTGTTAATTCCTGAAGATACAATGTGGTAATTGTGTTTGACTTTAGACAAAGTCACTGGACATAAATTGAGGCAATTTAGGAAGGGTGGTTGACACTCGTTATTTCTTGCTGCACAGCACCTGCACTTTGGGCAACTTCTGCTCTCTCTTCTACCTGAAGAAAAAAATAAAAAAAATAAAAATAAAAGATTAAAAAAAAAAAGACTTAATGGAGGAAAGTATTCTGAATGCAAAGTCCAAAGAATGTTATTTTGAAATAAAAAACTTCTACAAATTGTAATAATGATTGCAGTAAAATCCCTCTAAATATCTATAAATGTAATTTAAAATAACATGATTTAAAGCATTGCGTAATTACTTTTGTGCATTACTCTAGAGTATCTGCAGTCCGAACTTTGTCACATTATACTAATGCATTAGAACCAGGAAAATAAATTGCTAAGACTGCAACCACAAAAAAAACCTCCCAGAAGTACAGAGACTAAAAATTTGAGGATCACGGATGATAATAAGCTTCTTAAAAAAACAAGTCTATATTCCACCAGCTACTGATTATTGCCTCCACATTTTAGGCAATCCACACTCTGCAGGGAAAGTGTTAGCACCTTTCCAGGAAACTAGATTAAAGAAATGTGATATCCTTGGCAAAACTTACACAGTATAAATAGAAGTGGGTCTGTGGCTTTCCAGACCAGTGTGAACCACGTTTTTACGTAGAAAGCTCTAATTCTGCAAAACACTACAGATGTGTTTATACATAGGAGGACTACGACTGATGTTACTATGAAATTAAACATGAATATTATTATAGGAATGAATGAAAAACAGTCATATTTTAAGGACACTGTCCAGAAAAGCAGAAAGCAGTTCTGAAAAATATTAAACTGAAAGAACTAGCATTTTTGAAGTGTCCAATACATATCTCAATAGTGACTTTTTGTGTAAAAATTCCAGTGAAATACTAAAAGTTTCAAATATTCTTCACTAGCTGCTGTGGTGCTCATTTTTAGTCCTTGTTTACAGACCATCAAGATATCATTGTTA
Organism: Nothocercus julius; assembly: GCA_013398735.1. Taxonomy (NCBI): domain Eukaryota; kingdom Metazoa; phylum Chordata; class Aves; order Tinamiformes; family Tinamidae; genus Nothocercus; species Nothocercus julius. The sequence continues at coordinate 12,313,123 of VZSV01000007.1, read as the reverse complement.
TGAGATTGAATGACATAGGAGCTATTAGATAATCTTCCACTATTGATGTTGCAGATACAGTAATGGTAGGAACGTTACAAGGTGGAGAAAGTTTGGGACTTAACTGTGAGGAGGAGGAGGCAAATATTGGCCTGTGGCACAGAGGAGGGGAACAGCAGGTTGTGCAGGTTGTGGAAGAGCTATTGGGTCATGTTATCTTGTACATGCTTCACACCCTGGGTTTCTTTAAGGGGAGAGATGCAGCCCAATTTGTCCGTGTGTATGTCTGCTTAGTGCATTCAGGATCTAGTCCGGCTTCCTTTCGTGTGTGCGAAAGTGGTGCCTTAACAGGAAAATTTTGCTTGGTAGGAGCTATAGACTTGGGTTCTTGACATTAACAGAGCATTCTATTACAAACGATGAAAGATAATATATCTCTTTATTTCTATTTGCAGACAGACTGATAAAATATAATACTGCTGGTCCTATAACTCCCTGTCCTAGTTGTGAAAACAAAGTCCGAAGCCAAAAAAAAAAAAAAAAAAA
>VZSV01000007.1:12294333-12305506 GCA_013398735.1 Nothocercus julius | reverse complement strand
AGAGAAGAGAAGAGAAGAGAAGAGAAGAGAAGAGAAGAGAAGAGAAGAGAAGAGAAGAGAAGAGAAGAGAAGAGAAGAGAAGAGAAGAGAAGAGAGAAGAAAAAGAAAGCCCTCCCAAGTGGTCAGCTGGGTTAAGAGGCTAAAGCTCCTATGCCACACATGAAGTCATTGCCGACACACTGCACTGCGGATCTCCACATGCAAATCCAAAAGCCAAATATAATAAACAAGAAAATGTTTGCAGAATGGCAGTACATCACGTACATATCAAATTACTCTGTATATCCAGAACTTCCACTTTCTGTAATTTCAGAATGTTTGGTAGCAAGCACTATTAGATATTAGCTTAACTGTTTACCACACAAAGAAAGAAGGCTATCAAAAGCTGCAGACTGCTGTCAAAGCTGGTAGATTTGGCAGGATTCAATAAAGATGATGTCCTGAACACAGTGAAATGTTGTGGAATATACTGATGTGTAAAAATACTTAAGATTCTGCTTTTTCTTTTTCTTTTGTTAAAGAACTACTAGTTCACACAGAAATGGCTTACATGATTGACTTTAGAGATAATATATCCAGCAATTTAAGTTGAATTCTTTGTGTTTATTTGTGTGGTTTAGGTAGATTGCTATTTTGCTATATATGAACACAATGTTTTATCATGATTATAGTCTTTATTTTTTTCTACTCCTTGTCTAAAAGCGGTTAAGCATGAAACTTTGTTAATCTCAGACAAGTAGAAATAAAAACTTGAGAGCAATGCACTGGATGCTGAGGTGGTGGCAAGTGATTACCTAAATCTTTGTTGTGTTTGAGCATCTCAAGGCAATCTGGAGTTCTACAATAAAATCATTAAGTGAAACAAAACTTGTTAATAAAGATAAAATATTGCCACCCCCACACTTCCCATTGCAATGATTTGACTCTGCGAAAATGCTACTAGTGCAATAGGATCTCTGACCTAAAAAAAAAGAATATCTTCTGTCTAATTTAAGCGAGGTTTCTCTGGAAAGGGGCTTGCAAAAACATTCTTGACGCTTTTAACATTGATAAATCACGGACAGAATTTGTCCAGTCAAGAGGACACGTGGTTCTCAGGACTCAGGAGGCGCTTAGTTTCTTTTATTTATTTTGTGTTATTTTACAAGCTCTAGTTTAGAATAAAATACTTTTACATGGGGAAAGTGGACAACAAGTTATTGAAAGAAATGCATCTGAGGAACAAATGACGGTGCAATTGTGTGTAGAGCTGAAAAAGCAAGATTACAAGACTCCTAAAAATTTTCTTATCTTACATTTCTCCCTGCTTGATGACCATATTAAAATCAGAACTGAGAAGGCAGAGGAGCTACCTTAGATGTCATTCCACAATAAGCAAATTTAGTCAGGCCTTGAGGACCTGAGGAAACGTTTCACTCCAAATTATTTTGTCATCCGTCATGAAATCGTGTCAAGCAGCAGCAGCACCACCACCCGCACTGTGAATGTCAGCAAACGCAGCAGGTAGTGGTGTCCGGGGGAGCTCCAGCTGGTGCACATCCACCCACGGCCTCACACGTGCATTCCCTGGGATGGCCGCAGCGATTGCCTAAGGTTTTCTGCAGCTTCAGGAGCACATCCAAAGAGATCTCTTTGAGAAGTGCTTTCCTCTTTGCTTTCTGGGAAAACCTCCTCATGGAAGAATGGAGCTATCAGAGGAGGAGCCAATCACTGGAAGCTGCTCAGCTCGAAAGAGTGCAGCTCCTTGAAAGAGTGACCTGATCTCTGGGTTTCATACTTTGCCTTTCCATGTAACTGAGAGCCCTCTGAGAGCCCAGCTGAGTATCCTTGGTGACGAATGTTCTTACTTCAGTAGCCAAAACAGTAAAACTTGCCTTGTCTCTTTCAGGTGTTTATTGAGATGAGCATTTTTCCTGCAGTGAGCTGCACACCGAGAACATCTTTGATCTGAGCCAGCAGCCATTGGCTGGCAGCTCTGGAGAGCTACAGATGTCATCTGTCGTCCAAAGGAAGATGTTTGAGATTTGAACTCTGGGACTCTGTTTGCAGGGTAGATGCAGGTAATCTATTTAGCTGAGATTTTTCCATATGCAGAACATGAAGATACATTGGAAATTATTACAGAAACTCTGGGGGTGATGGAATGGTTTGGGTAAAATGCAAGAGCCTGTTTTGGAACATCTTGCAGTAGAGATGTAACCTTTAGCTGCAGATATTTGCAGTTCACAGATCTTCTTGCATTTGGTTTGTGTAGAATGATAAAACTTTTTGGAATCTCATACAATTCCCTGGGGTTTGTAGTGCTAAAGAGAGCTGAGAAAAATATTTCATGCAAGCAATCTATGCAGTTTCTAATCAGTGTGTTTGAGCTGAATTTGGAGATAGGTACCATTAAAATAAATACTAGAAAGAAAAGTATTTTGTTTGGATACATTCATTTTCACTTTCAAATAGCAGTCTATATTCAAAATGAATTTATTTTAAAAAATAAAAATAATAAAAATGCCAGTGATAACACTGAATTTAAAAAATCATATTAACTCAAACACATTTTTATCTTGTTTTTTAGCAATTTTTACCCTTTAGCAAATGGTGTGTGACATTATTAATTCAGAGAATTTCTGGTGATACTAACGTTTACCTCAGATTTTATATTTTTTATTTTTTATTACTCAGAATTTAGTATAAGAAGTACCTTGCAAATATTTACACACATATTTGGTTATGCAAACATATGTGTTTTTATGTATGCAAATTTGTTACCAGAAAATGAAAACATGTCTACATGTAGATTGGCTCTATCTTTGCAGTCTAATATTTTCAAATGATAAAATGACCCAAGTAAGAGGGGCATGAGTCATCTAGTCCTAATCTCTTTGGAAAGTCAAGATTTGTCTTGTACTTTTCTGTTGCTTTGCTCAAATTAATGCTAAACATTGCAGGTAACAGAGGAAAGACATGACCATAATGTTCTCTGCTATAACCTCTGCCTCTCCTTTTACCCTGCGGTAAGACTTGATATTAACATTGCTGCTGAAATGGAAGACAAAGAATGACTACAGCAGCATATGCTCCCTTGATGTCTCATCAGAAATTCCTGATTTTATTACATGTTGTAGTTTTTAGTAACTAGAGTTCAACTGGAAAGCAATTAATTGAATCCAACTATTTTGAGAAAGGCCTTAATCATGGGATGCATTTTCCCAGTCACAATAGAGCATCACAACCTACAGCATCTCTGAATTTATAGCTAAACAAATGCTACTGGTCCTGGAATACACAGATGAAAATTGTTGGCTTGTTGCCCAGTTATGTGCGTGAGGTCTATAATTGAAACACGGGGTTCATTGCTTCTGTCAGGAAAGGTATAGTGATGCAAGGTTAGAAAAATATTTTCCATGTCTAATGCCTTAGAATATTTTGCTATAATTTCTGCAGAGCACCTTTGAAAAAGGACGTAGCTGAGATTGGGAAAGTGCCCAGTTAGAGGCTCAAAGAAGAATAAACAGTGAAACTAGCTCATCAAATAGCTGCTTCCTTCCTTAGGGGAGCAAGCTCAGAGAAATATTAGCATAAAGTTTGAGTTGCTGGCAATGTACAATCTGCTGTTCTTTCCACCTAGCATGCTACAAGTTGTGCCTATAGCAGAGCTCTTTATGGGTAGATTATAAACCATGACCATCGCTGCAGCTGCAGAAGCAGCAGCTAATACCAGAGAGTACCTCCAAGTGTCACTCCTTGGAATGATGCTGTCGCTGTTTCCAAAACACCTTTGAAGGCAGCACAAAATAACAATAGTTACTGTCAGTCCCGGGAGCACGAAGCATTGATTTCCTTATCCCTAACCTATTATATCAAGGTCTTTCATATCTTCTTAACAGACAAGTTAGGAAAATGTGAGGTGTTTGTGCTACAGCATGTTCTGTTCTTGACTAGAACTGTTTCACAATGACATATAAAAACTTTTCCACTGAAGTATCCAGAAGGCATATTGATATTTTTACTGCTTTTATAGGTAACACTGAAACATCTTTCAAGTCAGGAGTTAAGAGCTTAGTTCTGAAAGGTTCTGAGTGCTTTGGCTCTGTATTTCAAATGTATTTCTGTACTTCTGCACATGGTATGCTGTTATGTGGTCCATACATGGTTGGTATGTGGGTAGTACACTAAAATGGCTATAAGGTTTGAATAGCAGCCTGTGGGTCAATCACATAAAATATATCTAGCATCTATTATCAAAGCTAATCACGAAGTCTTGTCACCGACTCAGGAGAAAAACCTTTTTAAAAACTATAATGAGTGGACTAAGTGACACATTTGTAAAGAATGCAGAAAAAGCACTGTGGAGAAAGCTCAGGAAACTGAAGAAAGATGTTGAGGAAGAGAAAGACATAGGAGGGTAGGAATGGAGGACAGAAACTAGCAAAATCTTCTGTGCTAGCCAGAGTGTTGCACATGCTGAACTGTCAGATGAACAACATTTCAGTTAGCTACACTAGTAACTTTAAGTGCAGATCTGTTGCAGAATCCATAGTCTAAACTTGTAAGGGTTCATACTAAAGGGGAATATAGTAGAGGAGTCAATGCATATGCATTAGTAAAATTAATACAAATGGAGAATAGAACATAAAGAATTGAATCTGAGAATTTCACTCATAAACCTGTAACATATTTCCCACTGCAAAATGATGAGCTGCTTTATTACTGAATTTTGTAGTAAATTTTCACAAGTTATGTACTAGGATGACTTGCATCTCATTCTTTTAGCCTCTTTCCGCTGGGTTTGTCAAAAAGATCTTTTTATGTATTGCTATTTTCCTAAACTGTTATCAGTCTCTGAAGACTTTTCATTTTCTATTTTGCCTCCTATATTCTGGTAAAAACTAATGTTGTTTATGTGTTACTGAAATTTCTGTGACACAGATGGGATTCCATATACTGACTCTTTCATAAGTATACACTCCTTACACTTGCCTTATGCAATGTTTATACTTCCATCCATCAAGTCATCCTCTTCTGACCTAGAGATGATACTTGCAAAGTTGTTCTGTGGTCTCAGAGCAAAATCTTGACTCCATTAGAAACACTCCACAAGTGTTGATAGAAACATTTGGGCTCTGACATTTAGAAGTGGACAAATTATATGGATTCATAAAGAATGCCTTTCTCAGGGCTTTGGGAAACATGCACGGACCCCCATGCATGGAATTTTGGAAGATGATTAAGGGCTGAAATCTCCTCTACCTGCAGAGGACAGATTTTCTACATATATCATTGAAGTGTCTTACACAAAGATTGGGTCTGTGTCGTAAACACTCTCCTAGCCTCTTCTTAGCATTTCTGTGGTTTGTTTAGGACTGCTCTCAGGTGGATGTTACTGCCTTTCAAGATGAAGGTCATACATAAAGCTCTACCGTGATATAGAAGAGTTGCCAATCTGCTGAAATTTCCAAATGGACACGTCCAGAGCTTATGAAAGTAAACAGTATAGGTCATATTCTCATACTTGGATTATTTCAAGTCAGACAGTGCCAGCAGGTATAAAAGTAGACAGCCCAGCTCAGATTTGGATTTCAGTGCGAATGCCATACAAGCAAATTCCTGTGAGAAACTAGGAGAGTCATCTTCCTGCAGATATCAGATCTAAAAGATGTGTCTTACGCAGGGAGTATATTTTTCTTCTACCAAATCTCTATGTGATATTTAATAAATTGCTAGATTTTTTTTTGCTACAGGTGTTCTTTTAAGTCCATGTTCACTTCAATAGACTGCCAGAAGGAACCTTGTTTATCTTTCAATTTTTTTTTGCTAAATTTGAACTCCATTTTTCTGTTTTCACTGTTTTCACATTTATTGTCTCCCACAGACTATGTGTAAGATTTGCAAATGACAATGTAGGTTCTGAACTATAGCATGGGAATGATGGGATTTTGCAAGTGAGCAGCTAGAGACAGAACTGAAGATACACTGCTAAGCTATACGCTTTCCTGAAATAGGAATGTCCATTAAAAGTCTGCCTAATGTTTGTCTAGGTGTGCTAGATTCTGCTCTTCATTGAATTAAGTAAACAGAGCTAAGTAACTCATGTTGTATAAAAACAACAAAATTGACCCAATATCTCTTTCTCCTTTGGCAGATCTTCCAGCAAAGATCTGGCTGTTAATGGGGGTTTCCATTCATGCCTACAATGTTTTCCATAGCATGGCATGCATCTCAGTGGACTGGAAGACATATGACAATCTGGCTTTTTGGCTGTTCATGTCACCATGGCATCCCTCAATCAAAAGCAGCGTGACATGCCTTTCTTGCACTGCCTGGAATGCAATGTGCAATATGTCAAAAAATATTGCTGCCCCTTCCATATTTTGTATTATCAGATTCCTTTCTGCTGTATTGTTTTCTTCCACAAGCTATTAAATGTAGTGGAATATATTTTATATTTAGATAGGCTATAAGGACTGAGTAAACACTCTTGCTCATTTAACAATGTGCTCACTGTGGGCACGTTGTGTGCTCTGGTAAAGCCCTGTGTATGAAATCACCCATGTGAAATAGCCCTAAGCACGGTGGAACCTGGGAAGCTTAGCTCTGAGCAGGGGAATTCTTGAATTACATCCTGCTGGTATATTTACTTCTGTGTCCCCTTACAGGCAGCCATTCTTAGCTGTTATGTTGGCCTCTGGAGACTGCTGGAAATGGGCCTGCTGAGGCAGGGCGGCACTTTGGTTGTTCTAGTTATGTCAAGGCATTGGCCAAGCCGGCCATGACTGGAGGAGTCCAAAGCTGCTGTATGTTGCTTTTCCATGCATCCTTCTTCCACATGCGCTTTGTGTCCATGTCCAAACCATTTTCCAGACTTTCCTTATTCCTCCTTTCCTTACTCAAAGACAGTGTCTTCGATTTCAGTTATCTTTGTAAGAAAGATAAGCAAGGCTGTGCCAGTTGTTTACTTGGCAGAGAGGAACACCGCCTGAATTGCACATTCAACAGAAAGTATCCAACAGTGACAGCACATTAATTAGCACTGGTCCCTCTGTGTCCATCCTTTTTTTAAGTGGCAAATCTGCAAAATCTCCTTTGGATGAATAGTACCTAGTTAGTTATGTATTTAACAGGACCATGTTTGACTTATTCTGAAAAGCTTTGGAAATAAACTGTGATGCTGTGATTGGGTACCAGCTTCAGACAAGATTATGTCTACAACTAATGCGTGAGCTAAAATCTGTCACTTTTTTTCTCTTTCGTCCACATTTATCCTGACATAGTTCTCTTTGGTTACATGAATGTGTCATGCATGCACCTGTCTGTTTTGCGTGGGTGAGTTTATAAGAGAGGCAGTTTATCATGAAGACAGCTGTTTTACTTTCATTGTGACTGGATTCTACTACTATTTGACATTACGTATTTACAGATACAGCAGTGATAGGAAGCTGTCAGCCATCTTTCAAAGCTAATATATCAGCAGCACTCTCTAATCAAACCACTTTCCATTTTATGTCACTTGGTTTTCGCTCAGTTAAGTCCCAATTAAAAATAGGGTGCAAATAAAGTAACTGAGATTTACCTGTATACTATCTATGCTTGTATTATGGAACCTTTCTGTAAACCCGGTTTAAGAGAAGCCCGGTATAGTATTTACGCAGACTGTGTTTCACCTAGCAATCTCCACCTCACACTCAGATCATTTCTGTCTTTAAGAGCAAAATCAGAAGAGTTGGAACAAATGTAGAAATTTACTCCTGCACGTAAAATCACAAATGAACTTTACTATGTCTTTTTAGACTCAACTATTAATGTTGCTGCTGAAAACTGCCATTCTCGTTGGTTGGTTTGATTGTATTCACTTCTTTTCTTCTTACTTTCGATTCTCTGAATTCTAAAATCTTTAACGTTCTGATGAAACAGATGTCAATTTTCTAGGAGCTCCACTGGCTCCTACAGTGCCAAGACCGAGTATTATTGCATTGCAACCCTGAGGGAGAGTAGCTTCCTGATTAAACCCAGATTAAGGAAGATCCACCCCGGATTGCCTGTGGTTTTGCACTCTTATGTACTCAGATATACAACTTCAGACAGGATTTCAAAAAGAAGTAAGAGATGGAGGTCGACTTCTGTGAATATCTGCCTTAAAAATTCTGCATCTCAATTCTCCACCTGAACATTGGGTATAATACTCTTTTCAGGGGATACTGGAAGATGCTTTATTAGTAAGAAACTGAAGCACTGCGAGTAAATAGTTTTACAGCTGGGTAGACAGAAAAACTTCTGTTTTTCACAAATTACCTAAACTGATCCTGTCACACTCTCATCTTTGCTATTTCAGATGCATCTTGACTTTCTAAACATGTCAGAGGTTTAGAAATTTCAATGCACCTGTGAATGTATTTGATAACTTTGATCTTCTTAAATATTTTAAATTCTGTGCATTTCTTTATTATTCTGGGCTTCTCAATTACAGAAGCATTTACTTTCTACAGCAAGAGATGTCATAAATAATAAATAGAAATAGAAAAAATTTTGAACCAATATCAGATGAAAAAGATAAATATTAAGAAGCTAAGGGATGTAAAAAACATTTTATTGTAATTATCCTTTAGTACAAGAGCTATTTTCAACTTTTGCTCCACCTTTCATGAGGAAAGTCAAAGCAAAACAATAACAACAAAAAGTCAGTGAAGCACTGGGATGTGCCTCAGTGTCTGGGGCTGACTCCAAGTAACCACAGTAAATCGGTGCCTGGAAGTCGCAACGTGTAGAGACTGGCAAAGAGCTTCCTCTGTGCAGGCAACAGAATCAGGTAAAGTTCACTGGAAAGCTAAATTATGGAGACTTTGGCTGTAGCTGTGGGACTCCTTAGTCAAGAAGACTGGGAAAATTCTCATTCAGAACCATGAGCTGAAACTTCAGTGAAAGAAGTATCTTGCATCTATTTCATGTCCTCACCTCCATAAAAGGCTGGAGTAAGCATCCTCTGTATACATGAAGTTGATTAAATATCCCTGAGAGCCTTCAATAAACAAACCTACTAAAGCTGTCTGTTTATACAGACACAAAATAAGCTGCTCCAATTAGAACTTCATGAGCTCATAAATGTTTCTGTCTAACAAGATGAGGTAGAAACCATTTCAAAAGGATTAATGTCTAAGCTTTCTGAATCAAAATTCCAACAGGTGTCAATTTTATATGCCTGTCCTTACAAACAAATGTGACATTATGCATTTGATTGATGATGGAGTAAAAGATTACATTATCTTTTATTTAAAAGAGTTCTTTTTTAAAAGCAAAAGACGTAATTTTTCATACCATTATTTTTAAACCATTTCATATTATCTTCTTAATTTAATTCAGCCTAAATAAGATAGAAGGAGTTTTTTACAATGAGGCTATTTTAGTATCTTTAAAGCTGACAAGCAGCATCTCTACAGTTTTATGAGTTTTGGTCTGATAAGATAAATATTTATATATATATATATAAAGATACTAAGTAAAATCTTCATAATTTTAGTTTGGTGAAAAGTTCTTCAATGGACTTTCACTCATGTTTGTAGTCAGCAAGTGAGGTGGCAAACACCCGTGCACATAAGGGAAGGAGTCCCAGCTGGAGCAGTGGGGCTCCCTTTGACAAGTTTTGTATGTTTGCAAGAGCGATTCACTTCTTGCGCTACTTTGTTTTGGCAAATGATTTGTGTGCCAGTCTGGCTGTGAATAAGATTCAATAACTGTGTTACTGCTAAATATAAAAATCATCATGTCCATACCTATGCTCTGGTATTTCTAGGGGTTCCTTTAGGGGCTTTTGGGGTCTGCTCTGCATCTGCCTGGTCAGCCTTGGATGTGCATCAAGTCGTTTGTCTACAAAGCTTCACACATCTCTCACATGAGGAGCATCATTTGATGAAAAATGTCTTTTATACACGATTTATTTCAAAGCAAGAAGAAAGAAAAGGGTATATAGGTATGTATATAGATATAGCTTTATTAAACAAATAACTTCCAAGAAGCTGTGGTAGCTACTCTAAACAAAGTCCAAATTTAGTTATTTATTAGAATGGCAATATACACAAGCTGCAAGTGGAACTCTTGTCCTCCAGCTGGTGTGGGATATCAAACCTGGCCAGATTAACCCGCAACCTGAACGCTGTAGCTTCTGAACTGTACTCCACCAACTGGCAGGGTGCAACCTCCGGAGTCTTGGTGCTCTCTCGCTACTTTCCAGCGCTGACAGGGAGCATGGAGCATGAGAGGAGCTTGGCTGCTATTCTGTTGGAAATCTCCACTGCTCACAATGTCTCTTGGCACACCAAATATTCAGCACGAGGTATTTTCCAGCTCAAGGTATATAGTTTGAGGCAGGACTTGGCTAGAAGTAGATTTGATTGTAGCCGCCATAGCATGGAATCGTAAAGGCATTGAAGATTTTGTGAAACTAGTATTTGAAAGAAGCTTTGACTACTAACAGATATAGAGGGAAGGCCAGCAATTTGAGCCATAGTGATTGTTACTTCTCCATCACTTGAAAAATGGCTTTTTCCTGAATGAGGTATCAATTGCTAACCCGACTAATGTGACAAACGCTTGCTTTCACTCAGGGAGGCGAAATATCCACCCTCTCTTCTCATTTCTTTGCATACATAGACATATTCTGGGACACATCCAGTCTGAATCTCCACCAGCCATCCCTCCTCCACGCTGCTTTTCGCTGGGTGCCGTCAGACCAGACACCTGTAAGGAATGGTAGGTGCGTGGGCGTTTGGCCTCACAAAGTCAAGCTCTGAATCAGCCACGCTGCACAGAAAGAGGGTGCAACCCCGCAGGCTCTGCCTGCCTGGCTCGCTCCTGCTCTTCGTGGGCCAGGTGAGCTCCCCGGGAGGCAGCTCCAGCGCTGCGTGTCCCGAAAGGACGGAGAGGGGCTGCCAAGGGTGACGGAGCCAGAGCCGCAGCGGCCCCCAGGCGTGAGCCGGCTCTGCACAGGCTGCGCTGCCTCTGGGGCCCTTCGGGACAGCAGTCAGCATCTCTGCCTCCCCACGGGGCAGGAAAATCGGGACTGAACCCGCGTTTATCCCCTTGGATGGGATTAAAGGCGCTCGGGGAAGGGAGGGCGCGGCCCCCGAGGGGACCGGCGGCGCGCGGCTCTCCGCCCCCGGTCCTGCCCTCGCCGCTCGCCGCCGGGCGG
>VZSV01000007.1:12206395-12294105 GCA_013398735.1 Nothocercus julius | reverse complement strand
GGGGGGTCCTGTGACAGTCCCTCGCCTTCCTGCCCAGGGCCCGCGCACTGGCACGAGAACTACCCCTACGCCAAAGGGGACCAGCAGTCGCCCATTGAAATCAACAGCAAGGAGGTGAAGCACGAGCCATCGCTGCCAACCTGGCACGCCAGCTACGATCCCGGCGCCGCCAAAACCATCCTGAACAACGGGCGCACCTGCAGAGTTGTCTTTGATGACAGTTTTGATAGATCAGGTCAGTTTGGGAGAGTTTTGGGGAAGTTTTTCTTTTTTAATTTTTGAATTAAGATTTGCAAAGTGCTTGAGGTGAAAACCTATCCTCTAGTCACTGGTCTATACAGGCTAGCAGAGAAAAGCTATTTGGGTATGGAAGAGAGTTGTCCCAGGAGCATCTTTAGGTGGGTCATGCCATTTTTAGATACGCTGTATGTAGGGCAGGGAGGCAGTCACTGCAGGAACTGCTCTCAGGTGCAGGCTGGGCCGGCAAAGGAAACATACAACGGTAGCCAAGTGGTACCCTCAGCTCTGGAAGCTTGGAAGGGGAATTTCTCTTCCCCAAGTGGCCTCCTTCCACATGGAACCAAATAACTTAGGTTCTGTGTACGAGGAGAGGACTTCACCTGGAAGGATTTCTTGTGGTTCCTATTCACCACGTAAGCACAATATTTCACCCCTGTCTTTCCAGGGTCTTTGCTCCTGGTTTCCTCTATCCTCAACAGGCAGGTTGATGGTTACCGTGTTTGGCCCTAGGGCTATTTCAGTCTTGGACATTTGCAACTGGATGTTCCAGTGTATTCGAGTCCTTGAGCACTATGAAGAGCTCCACTCTCTCCAGTGGAGGTATCACATCCACGTGCAATTTGTATTTTAGATAATTCAAAAAAACTTCTGCATGCTTGTCTTGATCTTTAGCTCCTTCTGGGTGTTTTGTTTTTCTTCTTTTCTAGTTTTGCAAGCATCTTTACTGCTGTTTTATCATAGGAACATTAAGTCACAAAAATCAGCCTTTGCACCTGGGATTTACTCCTGACAAAATTCTCCTAAATCCTTTTGAACTGAGCAATTGCACAACATGAGGCTTTACTGACTGTTCCAGGTAGGAGAAATTAATGAGGTAGTCAAGTCACCAGTGCAATTATAATTAATCTTAAGAATCTGCAAAGACCTGCTTCCATGAATAAAGAATGAAGCAACCAACTCAAAGGAACTGGTTGCAGTTCTTCTTACTATATAGGGGCCTTTTCATTTCTTTCCCTGATGGTCATAGTTACCACCATGCTTGTTCAAATAGTGCAAATAGTTTTTCTTTGTTATTAAGCTGCCACTGCTTTTCATTATACAAATATATTTCCCCTCTTCTTTCATACATACAGGCTACTTCTTTCTAAAATAAACCACAATCTTGACCCCTTTATAAGAGTCCTTTATAAGCCTGTTCTTCAGTTTTAGTTGTTTCAGTCCCTAAAGAAACTCAGTACACTTGCAGCTATTCTGAATGAAGCAACTGTGCTCAGCACCCAGTAAAGCCTAATATTGTATATTTTTATGTACTACATAGAGTGATGTTTTCATAGTATATATATACTATTCGATCCATAGCAGAATCATCTGAAAACATATATAGCCATAGTTTTGATAGAACAAAGCTGCTACACAGATACCAAGCAAAATGACATAGACCGAGTATAACCAAGGACCTAGACCTATAGGTACAAAAGGAAGTAATTGAAAATCCTTGGTGTTAATCATCAGTCTTACTTACTGACCTACAAAATACTACAGAAACATTGCACCTGTGTTCGATGTGCTGCGTGTAGAAAACCTAACAATTGCAGCAATTATCTATTTTGAAGGGCAATTCCAATATAATAGAAAAATTTAAATTCTTTTGATTTAAACTCTGACATTTTGTAATGATTCTTCCCCCTGTACTTTGTAGAACTCCTTTATGAAAAGGTATGGAGTGGTTTTGCTAATTAGGATCAGTCTTGCATTTCTAAGTCAAAATGTTCAAAACTTAATTCCAAACCTATATCAGTGCATAATTCTGACTGTAGATGAGCAACAGCTGCCAAAACAAAAAATAAACTCTCAGTGCAGTGTCATGTGAAGACAGCACAGGAGCAAACATTACTGATGAGTTCTGTAGGAAGAAGGAAGGCGATTTAATCCATGGAAAATGCAGTTACTTTCCATTGTATTTTTCTGCATCAGCTTTGTTGGCACTTGTATTGGAATTCTATTTTAAGAAAGGTATGTAATTACTGACATACCTGCAGTGTATTCAAAGATCACTATCGCTATTTTTTATCTTGATGAGCTCTTTGTTTGCATGGACTCCTCCGTTTACCATTTCAGCTACCTGCTTTTGTTCCACATTGTGACAATAGAATATAAACTATTTGAGACTTTCTTATTGATCTGTATTTGTATGGGGCTTTAATATCCATGCCTGCAATCTCTACACAGTGGCCTCAGACAAATAATAAATTGTGCTTTTTTTTTTTATAGCATGGAATGCACCACCACAAATACTGCATGAAATCAATGCCATATGCTTTATTCAGAAGTGTAAAAAAAATCTTTAAGATTAGCTACTCACTAGGTGTTTAATTGTGAAGTCAGAAAAAACATCTACCTGAAAATGCAGCTGGTGGTTTGTTTGTTGGTTGTGTTGTCAGTGCAGGTGGTTTGTGTTTTTTGGCACTTCTCAGTTTGCACAAATTTGAATGTGGTTACTGTTGTATAATGTAAAATGTTTTTTTTTTTCCTGATTGACCCTAGCCATTGACCTTAACATATGTTCAGAAAAGTCTACCACACCACATATATCGCAATATATGTTTTTCAAGTAATAGTTATGATAGAAGATTGTTTTTTCCCCACAAGATAGTACTAAATTTGCATTACAGAGAAATCAAAGCCACAAACTGTAGCTTTTTCTTCGCCACGATTCTGCTAGTGTTTCAAGCCTATGAAACCATATCACAGCTCTGTCCATAGAAATTCCTAAATGTGTGTTAGGGTCGGTAAGAGATAAGTGAATTTCAGGTCAATACAAACATCAGAAACATGTGATGAAGGAAACTAATTATGAGGCTTCTCATGCGGTAGTTCTTCTCTGTCTTCTTTAAGACTGAAGACTGAAACTTTTAGACAAAAGCTGCTCAAGGAAGTGCCTGCCCAGAGAATACTGTTGGAGAAAAATCTTGATTTTACCAAGCTTGGTGCTATGTTTCCTGTAAACCATCTTCCCCATTTTCCCTTCATCCCTATCATGTCTCTTGTTCCTCTGAACACCCCATGTGCTCCTATTATGAACTTTCTGCAGGCTGTTGGATAACAATTTAGGGTTGAAACTCTTCATGGATGATAGGTATGTCTCAAGACATGACACTTTAGAGTTAATTTCATCCCAAGAGTTAATCCCAAGAGAATTTTTTCTTGAAAGGAGAAACTGCTAATACTTTCCATGTCTTCCCTATTGGGAACATGTCTTTCTAGAGGAAAGGATAGTGTTTGGCAGGTGGGGTTTGATTTGGTGCTTGAGTCACAGCAGGTTTTACAGTTTTGAAAGGAAATAGTTTTGTCCTGAGCCATAAAGGACTTCAGGCCAAGGCTCATAAACTGGGGAGCATTGTGACTCCCACTGCAGTCAGCTGGATTTACATGAGGTGCTCTGCACTTTTAAGATACGGATCCCTCTTCAGTAAAATATGTGTGTCACCACTTTGTAGGGCAGTGCTGATGTAGATTGTCACTTGCAGTGCTGAGAGGAGGGCCACTCTCAGGAGCCTACAGGCTGCGCCAGCTCCACTTGCACTGGGGTTCCTCTGATGACCATGGCTCTGAGCATGTTATAGATGGGGTGAAATATGCTGCAGAGGTAGGACTTCTTTTTGATAGCACCATATGGTACTAACTGGAATTTGACTGACTGTGCATCTGAACAGATTAACTATTTTCCCTTTGCAAATGTTTATTTCTCTCTAAAATCTCTCATAAAACTTGTGAATATTCATCAATGTGCAGTGGGATAAGATGTATCTGCCAACAAACATGTCTTTGCAAATATATCCTAAAATAGATATGCTTCTTTCAGCAAGATATTTCACTTTTTTTTTTTCATATTTTCAAAATATTTGTGAGCAAATTGTCTGCTATTCTCAAATAACAGGGTGCTCTGTTCCTAAGTTTCAGGAAGCATTACTGATAATGAAAAGCTTGCTAAAGGCACATTTTACTAACCTGATGTTCCTGTACCTTAAAATTCACAGAAGTAGGGAAAGTTTTCTAGCTTCTAGACATTTGTACTTTGAAATTTTTGTATTTATTTTCAAGAACTGTGGCAAACAGATGTTCTATATTTTTGATGCAAACTACTAGTGTATTGTCTAAAGTTACTAAAATTGATGGCTCATTTGGACCCAGAAGACATTTTTGGGTAATAAACGCAAGCGAATTATTTGGTAATGAAAGTCAGTTACTAAAAAATGTGTCTTTTTCCTTCCATATTACCTGAAAATAGGCTATTATCCATACTTCTGTCCATGAAAAGCCTGCCACAGTGCCTTACTGTTGTACAACCACCTATGCTGTCAAGATGCAGAGCTTCCAGGGGCTCTGCCCACTTAGCATAGAGAAAAATGTTGGCAGATATTTCGCAGGGCCAGTGGGTGCAAATGTTGCAGGGATGATTGTGGATGATGCTTTTTGGTTTTCCCCATGCCTTAGCACAGCTACATTAATATACTACCTTCTCCTGGCTGACTGGATGGACAAATTTTGCTTCCTCGAGCTATTTCTTACTTATATCAAACAGGAGATATTTACTTTGCTTTTGTTTGAAGCAATCTAGTGTTTATAGACACGAGAAGATTGCCTGGAATGTATGAAACTGCTAGAACACCGCCAAAGATGTATGCCCCCCCTACCTTTTTCCTTGAGCAGAATCTCTTAATCCACAAGAGAAAAGAAACCGAGCAACATATTACTTAACATTCAGGGAAAATTATTTTTTTGCTATTTTAAATAATTTTGATTGTGTTTCAAAAAACAAGCAAACAAAAGAAAAGGCATTCAAAATATGCCTTAGACTTGAATTTTTGTGCAGCATTTTATTCTAGAAAGAACTTACGCTGAGATTCCACATGGCTGGTTGCGGCTAGGTATAGGAGCCAGATGTTTTATGGAAGGGGATGTAAAAACTTGAAATACTTCCTGAAAATAGAGCATTCTCAAAGTAAAACTGAGAAAGAAATGCCAGCTTACTCCCTCTACTGCCTTCCAGTGCAATATGCAAAAGTAACAGAAGATGCAAAGCAGAATCATATGCACTACATACAGCCCAGTGTAAATCTTTGATTTTATATCTGCCTATATCTGCCTGATAATCTAAGAACCTACTTGCAATGGAGTGGTGCATGTCAGTAGGTGTTCCTGCATTGTATGTGTGCATGTCACATGCATGAGTTAAACTGGTCACAATTGAATTCTTTCTGAATAATTTTAAAAAATGTTTGCTAAATTCCATTTTCTGTCTTTCATGCTACAATTATATACAAAGTGGTGCTAATAGAAAATGTGAGCACATGGAAGCATGAGAATGAGAATAACAAAAATATTATGTAGTTTCCTTATTCAGATCCATTCCATTACTTACTATATACTGAAAATTTTTCCCAGTATAATTTAACTGTAAGATCGAGCTGTTAGCAATTTCTTGCTGCTTATAGGTGACAATTTTTTTTTTGCTTTCAGCTGCATATGGTCCACTGGAATCCAAAACATGGTAATTTTGCAGGGGCTTTGAAACAACCTGACGGTGTGGCTGTTGTGGGCATTTTTCTGAAAGTAAGTGACAAATATTTGGTCTCTGCAGATTTTCTGTACTTTTCACCTTTTTTTTTTTTTTTTTTTTTTTTTTTTTAGCTTTGGGGAAGACATTCCCATTGTTCTTCCCAGCACTGTATCATTGTAGAGAAAATTGGAAGCAATGCAGTTGAAAGTCACTCATGTGCTTTGGGCTCTCCAGATTTCACACTCAAACCCATTCAGAACAGACTTCTGATGCCAGACGTGACAACAGAGGCACCTTGCATGGGTGGCACTGAACAAGAAGCACACAGAGTTCACCAGCTGTGTGCTGTGATGTGCACTGCGTGTGGCAAGTGGGAGCAGCAAGACCATGTAGGAAGAGTGTTTCTTCCTGCCATTAGTCTGCCAGCAGCTGCTGTGTTTACCTGACAGCAAGCTTACCCTCACTGAGTCACTTGCTTAGTTCTTTGCTGATCCCTGCTTGAGCTGGGAGTGAAAATAATCATGGAATCGTAGAATCCTTAAGCTTGGAAGGGACCTCTAGAGATCACCTAGTCCAATCCCCCCTGCACACACAGGGTCACCTAGAGCACGTGGCTCAGGACTGCGTCCAAGCGGGTTTGGAAGATCTCCAGAGAAGGAGACTCCACAACCTCTCTGGGCAGCCTGTGCCAGGGCTCTGTCACCCTCACTGTCAAGAAATTTTTCCTTAAGTTCCTGTGGAACTTTTGGTGCTCCTTTTTGTGGCCGTTTTCCCTAGTCCTATCAGTGGCCACCACTGAGAAGAGGCCACCCCATCCTCCTCACTGCCTCCCTTGAGGTACTTCTAGACACTGATCAGGTCTCCTCTCAGCCTTCTCTTCTCCAGGCTGAACAGGCCCAGCTCTCTCAGCCTTTCCTCATAGGGCAGATGTTCCAGGCCCCTGATCATCCTCATAGCCCTGCGCTGGACTCTCTCCAGCAGCTCCACATCCCTCTTGAACTGGGGAGCCCAGAACTGGACACAGTACTCCAGGTGTGGCCTCCCCAGGGCTGAGTAGAGGGGCAGGATCCCCTCCCTCGACCTGCTGCAGACGCTCTTCCTAATGCACCCCAGGATCCCATTGGCCTTCTTGGCCGTGAGGGCACCCTGCTGCCTCATAATTTCAAGGAACTGCTCCAAAGAAGCTGAGTACCTCAAAGAACTGGTTGCAGAAGTTCACTGAAAAAATTAAAACCTCAAAACACAGCAGGTTAATAAGAAAATATGGATATTTTGCAATTTTTTAATACAACAGAAAGAAAGCAGTCCTAATATCAAATCTGGAAACTTTCCATGAAACCAGAAAATATTAGAAGACAGACAACTAATAGAGATCAAGTAGGCAGGTTTCAGCTATGTAGGGAAGTAAAGGGCTCATTGCACCTGTAGGTGACAACTTCATCTTGAACACAGATTTTGAATCAGTGTCAGGGAGTAGCCCTCCTTCTATTACTTAATAATTGTTTAATAGTTAGTTGCATTTGTACAAATATAGCAAGTGGATATAATTAATTTTGCCACACTGTCCCTGGACACACTAGAGCCTATTTTAATTCTATTTTAATTCTGTTATACTGTAATTAGCTCAGCCAGTCTGTTCTTTTTTCCCATGTGGTTATTTAAAAATGATACAGGTTGAGGGTTTAGCGCCTGTACAGATTCTCGCTTATGACTGTGTCCTTTGATTGTTTTTCTTTTGTTGTCTCTTTTGTTTTATTTTAGGCTAAAGCCTTAGCTTGTAAAGCACAACTTGTAAAGTATAAAATTATGTTCCTATTAACCATGCTAAGGTCAGCTAAAATGTCCACAAAAGTAAGTGGCATCACTGTGTCTTCTCTGTCCTTCTTTTCACATTTCCTTCTTGCTCTTTGGAGTGGGAGCAGTTGTTTTGCTCAGGTTTTGTTGTGTTCCATGACTGATTTTCTAAATCTAGGGCAGAGTTTGAATTCCCTACTAAAGAATTCAGTTTAATCTGGTTTGGAAAAAAACATGACAACAAAAGTGTATCTTAAAACATACTCTATTTGCTTGGATGCAGAGCGACATCAGAACTTTTGAAAGCTTTGAATGTTGTGAACACAAGTATAAAGTGACCTAATACCACGATGGGGCCATGACAGGAATCTCATCATTGTTTCATACTGAGTCTGGTCTGACTGTGTATGTGCTGCAGAAGGTCCTAAGCATCTGGAGGAACTCTGGCTCTTCAGAATAACAACACCTGTGCTGAGTGTCTATACATCATCACACAGTCGTTGTGGCCTGCATTCAAACCAGGGGCCTAGGACAAGCCCTGTGGGGTCTAAATGACATTGTCTGGGCATGTGGTTGGTTGCTGAGTCACAGGAAGATGCCTTGTGGAGCCTTCCAGTACATTTCTGAATTACAAAACCAGCTACTCAAGTCTGTTATTCAGCATGGCCTTTTAGCAGACAGCATTTTATGCCAGTCTGTACAAGATGTCCTGAGAATATTGCTGCCTACCTTGACAGATGGGATGTACTGAATTCATTTTTCATATTGTGAAACATCATGGAAAAATGTAGCACTTGTGCTCTGTGTTGCAGGTTGGAACAACCCCCAAACCAGAGATGAAGAGAATTCTTGAAGAAATTGATAACATTAAGACCAAGGTATCAGAATGTTTTTTCTAATATAGTTAAAAGCAACAGAAGCAGAAATCAGAAGTTTAAAGTCTTGATATCATTCTGTTGTGTAAGAGTAGCACCAGAGGATACTTTGAATTGTGGAGCAGGATTGTTTCTGTTATTTAAGTAAACATATAGCTTCTCACTTCTGCAAGTATCCTGCAGCTGCAGTGCACCAGCATTTAACTTTTATCCCAGCTGACCCCAGACTAAAACAAAATCTTGATTATCTCAAATGAATTTTAGAAGGTATGGGGAATAGAGCAGTGGATTTGCTTGGGCCTGCACAATTCACTTTGTCTTTTCTTATTATATGTCAGTGGAATCAATATGTCTGTTATTACAGGGCAGGTGCCTGACAGGAAGAAAAGAGTTGATCTCTTGGTCTTCATATTTAATTACTTCCTCCATAATAACATATATACTGATATCTTTTAACATGGCTATCCCTAGAGTTACTGCAGAGCTTTACTTTGTGTTATTTTAGGGGAAGGAGGCTCCTTTTCAGCACTTCGATCCATCAATTCTTTTTCCCAAATCTCGGGACTACTGGACGTACCACGGCTCATTCACTACCCCTCCTTGTGAAGAGTGCATCACCTGGATTCTCTTGAGGGAGCCCATTGAAGTCAGCCCAGACCAGGTAACTCCTGCTAGTTCTCCCCTCCCTGCTTTTCCTGCTCTCAGTGCTCTCTCACTGTGCTGGTGTGATGATCTGCGAGCTCTGTGCTGCCATGCAGAAGAGGGGTGTAGGATGATAATGGTCCTATGACGATTTATGGTTTCAGAATCCTGCTAACTCTGCAGCCTTGCTAAGCATAGCTGTTCTGAGTGCGCGTCCCTTCTGCAGTCTGCAGCCTCTTTGCAGCCATGTGGGGCCCACTGGCCTCAGGAGCTGGTATGGCACTATAATGTTGTAGGAACATTCAGTTACCCTAGACGTTATTGTGAGAGTCTTTATGACAAGTAAAGGTAACATGCTTTATGCTCTACTATACTCTGAATATAATCTGAAATTTTAGATTATTAATCCAGTTGCTGGGCTTCTGCAGACCAGCTGTTCCTATAGACTGCCTTGTGCACACATAGACTGTCATTCGCCATCATGGATCACCGTTTTTATATCAGAGACCCAACTGAACTTCAGCTGGGCCGCAAAGGAGTCACCTCTCCTTGTTTCACCCTGTGCAGGTGGCTCAGTGGAAAATCCATAAAAGTCCAGGTCAGGGTCAGTCAGATCATCCGCTGCTCTGTGGATGAAGCTCCACAGAAACTCTGCTAGACAGGGCGCTGCACAGACTTCTACCAGTTGTGCTCATGTGAAAAAAAAAAAAAAAAAAATCCTGTAGTTTCTAGCTGTAGGCATCAGGATCCACATTGCTTCCAGATTTATTCATGCTGACACTTTGATTTTGCTTCTTTGCAGATGGCAAGGTTACGGAGCCTTTCCAAGAACCCTGAGAATGAACCTGTGAGCCCACTGGTTGATAACTGGCGCCCAATTCAGCCTGTGAAGGGCAGGGTGGTAAAAGCCTCATTCAAATAAAGCTCCCGCTGAACCTGAATGAGAAAATCCCTGCATCCCAAAGCATAGTCAGCTTTTGCCTTCTACTGCCTTCCCTCTGGATCCAGATCTGTGTTTCCGAGCCTGAAATCTGAGTGGTGGAACATGACAGATAACTGAATTTGATCTTAAACCAGAAAAAATGCTGTATACAAGTACTAACCTTAACATGGAAACACGGGATAGATGTGATTCTTCATCACAAATGCGCAAGCCATATGATCTTTGAAGAAAATACTTCAGTATTTCAAATAAAGTTCAGAAGAAATGTAGTAAAGGCAGAAAAATGAACGAATATTTTAGGAAAGTAGATTAATGGTGGATCAACAGTACACGAGCACAGGGTTAAATGCTTGTCCGTACAGCATTCTGAGTAGTGAACTTCCTGAGATACCCCATCGTGAGCATCTGAAGAATAAATTTTCCTTTAAGGAACCACTTTCTCCTCCTTGCTCTTGTTCATAGCTTGTTATCTAAGATTGGTATTCTGGAGATAGTCGGGTATATTTGGCCTCAGTGCACCAAGAGGAAAACAGATAACCTTGTTGTATTTCTTTGCCATCTTTTGCCATTGCCCACTGGTCTTGTTTTAGTGCTGCTACTACTTCATCCAGCCAGCCATAGAGCATTGCTGGGGTCTTGCTGCCTTGTAATCACTATAGCAGCTGGTGGATTGCTGTGGGGTGGGTGCCTTTATTTTGCTGCTTTGACTGTGTTACCTCTCAGGATGACACATTTCAGCCTTGATGCTGGGATACATGTGTGTTTATTTTGGTTTTCCACATCTAAGTCTACATAATAGTGATTTCACCCACTAAGAACTTTGTTGCCTAGGGAGAGGGGCTTTACTGGTGACTCATATTTGTCATTTGTCTTCCCTACTACTAATAAATCAAGGTTAAGTCACTAGATGTTTGCTTACCATATCTCTGAGTAGCTGGAGACTTCAAGCGTAGTTTAAGTCTGTTTAGCTCTGCTACTTTCTGGGGAGACAGCTCAGCTGACAGGCAGGATGCAGCCAGAGAGTCACCGGCAGACAGGAATTTCTAAATCATCTTTCTTTGTCCATCATTTTGTCAACACTTCAGTGTGCTCCCCAAGCAGTTTAACACAAGCACCATTGAGATCGACCCCGCATCCAGAGTATGAGCAAAGATCAGCTGTCTTACGTTCACCATCAGGGTGATCAGTATCCTGCATACAGGAGATGGATGGTTAAAGGTGTTGTGGTGGCTAAAGCTCCTGCAAATGAAGCTTCTTGGATTCTTTGTCTTCCTCTAACTCTTTAATTGGTGGCAGAGGGAGTTTCTTCTGGATAGAGATGTGTTTACAGCAACAGTCATAAGGAATACGTCAAACAATGATAAAAGGTTACAAATGGCTAGAGCAGGCATTTCCCACTTATCCTTCTACTAATTCACATTTTGTCTTTACTAGAAAAAAAAAAGTGTTCCACTAATGAATTAATGAAATGGGCAATATTGGCCAAATTCTGCTATTACTGAATTGCAATTCAGTGAGGATTCATAAGTGAAACAGGGCAGAATTTGATCCTTTGTATTAATTTAGAAAGGATAAAAAGTTGCAGAATTCCCACTGATAATTATTATTGCAATTTATTGAAAGCATATCTTGCTTAGTATTGAGCAGTTTCATCTTAAAAATCAAGCTCATGTTAGCAAAAAGTCTTGTCTGAATCTAGGTAAAATGCTTTAGCATTGGTGTGTTTATATCAAATCAACTTCTGATTTTTACTAGTGCAGCACTTGCAAAAATACTGAAGTCTCTTACCTTCTTTAGTCTCCCGAATCTCCACGTCCTTTCAACACACAAAAATGATTCTACAGAAAGCTCATAAGCAACATTTTTTAAACTATGCTATGTCTTACTTTTGAAATTTCTTCTCATATCTATGGGCGGTTGATCTCGATGTCAAGGAAATTTCTATGCATGTATGTGAGACCATCTTTCTAAAAGATATTGACTGTGATATTTTAATTTCTTGTTATTGGGACAATATAACAAGATTATTTGCAATTGAAGTAACAGCTTTTTTTTGTCTTCAGAGAACCAGTAAATTATGTAAAAACGTAAAGATGTTTTGGGGTTTTATTTCTAATATTGAGTAATGAAAATAACAAGAACTTTCTAGACAAACCTGTTACTTGTCCTTGTAATGTATGGATAGATGTGCACACTAGTAATGGCCACATTTAGCTGTTGCAGTTTATTTTGCAGTTATTTTGAAATCCCCCCATAGTTTGTGTGTGTCTAGTAAAGCAGCCTCAGAAACATGAGACATCAACTAAAACATGCTTGCCCAGATGCACCTCTTTTCAGATGCAAAAGAGCTATTTACTTCATCTTTGGACACATACTCTTTTGCATCTTCTCAAAATTCATATATCCATAAATAACCTTCAGTATCACTAAGCTGGATATGAATTGTGTTGCTTTGCAAGAAGCAGATGGAACAACTGGTGAAAACGTTGCATCTCTTTGAAGTTTCCTGATTCATCTATACTTAAGTACACAAATCAAATTTGCCAAAGTTAAATAATACCTCAATTTCCTGATACTGTGCAGTTATTACCCACACAATCAGGCTCTGAATGCAGTTTACTTTCTTTGCATCTTTCTTTGTTGCTTCTGCCTTGCAGAATAGGCAAAAGTAAATTAACATTGACATAGTAGCTGTGGTCCCAACTCTAAACACATGGTTTATATGTTGATGTGTAGAAAGATGTTGCCTGAAATTTATATTCCCCCATACATTTGCTCTAATCCCGTTCTGTCTCTGCATTTACTGTTACTGCTCACAAATATTAATTTCGTTGTTAATGTGTTTTAGATTTTCACTTTTTGGTTGTACAAAGCAGATAGTTTTGCCCCATTCCCTTTTCCCTCAGTGAGTATCTGTAATGCTACTACATTTACTGAACTGCTGTGTAGCTTAGTATTCATGACCTTGCTTACCAAGGAAAAATGTTAGATGGGCTCTAATCCTGCCCTTTACCTATCATGTATAGAGTAAAAACGCCTCTGAGCACTGGTCAATTAAAACAAGACTCTATAAACCATCCTAATCGTTTGGACAGTGTGATACACTAAATGCTTGAGTATTTTAGTGCATACTAGGCACCTATTAATTTTCGAGAGAACAGCAAATGATTCTAATGAATTCCAAGTTAATAAGGTTTTGACAAACATTGGAACTGTTGTTCCTGCATGTACATGGATCTGACAGGAGATGCTGCATTATACAGCTATAGTTTTGATTTCAGTGAATTGTGCGCTTGTCGTAGAAATTAACCTTGCATATATTACCCTATATTGCTTCCATTTAAATTAAAAAGAGCAAATAAAATGCATCTTTAAAGCTTTTAGTTTCAAAAGGGCAAGTTTTGCTGTATTTTCACAAGTGAGTTGAAGAGTCCACTGCCTTAAATGAGAAAAACACTTGCTTCTAAAATCTCTGGAACCAGAGAAAAGGAGCATTCCACTTACTGAACTATGACCCAGAAAGCAATAGGTGAAAAGTGCTTGGTAAGATGGAAAATGAGCCTTAAAAAGATAGAAAAAAGATAGAAAAAAAGGGAATGCAGCTTCTTTGCAATGAGAATGAGACAAAGATTAGAGACAGTTTAAGCGCAGTCCACAGTCTAAATAAATCTGTCACTTTCAGTAAGGATAATGTTGCCGAACATGGGTGTAAATGATGAAGGAATGATGAGAATGTATATATGAGAATGAAGATTACCAAAAGTGAGGCCATAAATTAAACAGGACAGCACAGCAAATTCCATCAGTGGATGGGATTGTCTCTGATTTAGAAAGCTGAAGTTTGACACAATGAATTGCAACACTTCCATTAATTACTCTATGTGACAAGATCTTTATGGACATGGCATCCTGCATTTCCAGGAGAAAATACAACAGGAAGGTTGGAAGGGCCATGTTGTGCAAAATAAGAGGTCGTAGTATCAATGCATTCCTGGACTTGCCAAAAGTGGGAGTGCTTGTACAGAAAGCTGCCTGCACAGGAATTCCTAAGTCTCTCTGACTGGCCACTAATCTCCCAGACTGGTTTTTAAGAGATTTGTGTCGATTTATTGGAATGCAAGACTGTTGGGCCATCTGCAAGCGGAACGTAGCAG
Source organism: Nothocercus julius (assembly GCA_013398735.1). NCBI lineage: Eukaryota > Metazoa > Chordata > Aves > Tinamiformes > Tinamidae > Nothocercus > Nothocercus julius. Next base: position 12,279,897 of record VZSV01000007.1, on the reverse strand, counting down.
AAAGAAAGAAAAATCATGCCTTGGGGGAATTTGAGCAGCACACTTACTCTTTCACTATTAATAATGAACACACTACAGAAAATCTGTCTGGAAACTGTTCTTTGAGGACCTGCTCTCTAAACTCCTTGGGCTGGACCAATGAGTTTTGTGCCGCTTCTTTCAGAACGATATAGTGGATATAAGGTAGCTTTACTAGATTATGTTTTTGATTTCTTCCAATCCCTCTGAGTACTCTTTTTTTCTTTTTTCTCACTGCCATTCTCTCTATTCATCCTGTGTTTATCCGCAGCCAACATAAACATCCTTACTGAAAACGGAAGCGAAAGTTTTTATTTGTTTTGGAGACTAATTCCTATCCACTCTCCCTGGATTACAGTTCTTTCTTCATTCTGTTTCTAGATAGATAATTAAAGAGGGATTAAATGTTTGTTTTAATTTCCCTGATTAATTTAAGGCTAGTCTGACTTTTTGGCAGTTCTCACTTTTTACTTTCCCATGACTTCTAAACCATACTTTCTTTATGGATAATTCTTTTTTTTTTTTTTTTTTTTTGCATTTCTTTGTATACTATTTTCTGCCGATATTAACATGCTGGATGAGGAGAAGTAGTGTATCCTCAGGGACTTTGTGGAGGGTACTGGATTGTGGGTTGAAGCTGATTTTCTGGAGAGTAGGGCTGCTGTTCAGAGGGACCCACAAAGGCTGGAGAGATGGGCTGGCAAGAGCCTCATGAAGCTCAACAAGAGCAAATGCGAAGCCCCCCACCTGAGGAGGAACAACCCGTGCAGTGGTACAGAAAAGGAGGCAGAGGTCCCGGTGGGCAGCAGACAGACTGGACAGGAGGCCCAGGGTGCCCTTGCTGCGGTGAAGGCCACACAAAGCAGGCTGTAGCAGGCAGCAGGCTGAGGGTAGCAGCGCTTGTGAGGCTGCATCTCGAGCACCGAGTCCCGCTTGGGGCTCCTAAATGAGTGAGGACATTGGTAAAATGAAGCAATTCCAGGGTAGTAGGTGACGAGCGCAGGTCCCCTCGGAGGCCTGGCCGTGCCTCTGCTCGCTGCCCCCGGGGACTGAGCTGGCACTGCCCCTTCCTTACTCACTGTGGGGCCCCAGCTGGGCTGCCCTCCAGCCCTGCCAGCGGCTCCTCCAGGCAGATCCCCTTGCTCCCAGGGAAAACACTCTTCTGCCTTCCATCCAGGGCCACTGTGAAGCAGCCAGAACAAGCAAAATGCGCAGGTTTCCTCTGTGTTGCCAATCGCACCGCCTTCCAGGAGCACATCCCGTCGTTCTTTCAAAAGCGTGGCAGGGCAGCACAACAGGACTGAGCAACTCACAAATAAACCCCAGCGCGGTTGCTTCTTATTACTAACAGGTTACCTGCAGTTAACATATTGGGAGGAAAGATCTGAGGCCCTGGTATTATTGTATGGAAATGAAGTAAATGAATATTTTCATTTTATTATTTCCTCTAACTTCATGTGCATGTAGGAGGAGAAAGGTCATTCATTTGTACTACTCTTCCAGTCTCCCACAGTCTGCTGTTTTTGAGGGCAACTCTCCCGTAACCATTATAACATTAACAACCTATAGAAATAGTAGCATATTTTCTATTTTTCTCAAACTAGAAAACATTTCATTATTATTGTTATTTAGAAGTTCTTTAAAGTTTCTTGCTAGAGTTTCTGATGTTCATTTTCCATATTCCACATGGGGGAGCCAGTTCCTCAATATTCACATTCCTGAGACTACTCGTAAATAGAGGCAGCATGAGCTGCAATGCAGTGCAGATTTCCTCTAGTTGCACAAGTAAACAAACATTGAAGGAAATGAAGCAAAGTTCATCTAGTTAGCGAATGAAAACGACCCAGGCATTCTAAAGGTTTCTGGGGAGTGAATTTTCATCACAAAACCTATAAAATTATACTTTGGCCTACAAAATATTTGTTCTTGTTCAAGCAAGACAAGCAGAGGTTCATTCTGTTCAGTGATGAGTGTGGTCTATTCCTGCAAAAACATTTAAGCATGACCCATGTGTTAACTAAAGGTGGAAATCAATATAAAACTCTATTACAGGGTAATAGATACCATATATCTGTGGCTGGACTGTTCAGCATCAGTTACTTTGCTCTTCACTTCCCGTGTTGGCCCGTCCTCGTTGATACTGTTTCTGTTATTAGCAGTAGTTGCTTTCAAAGTCCAGTGTTCAGGGCCATTCTCAAAGCGCCCTCTGGACTTCGAAAAACCCATTATCCAGTCTGTTTTATCCTCACATAATTTCCACCAACACACACCATCCTTGCATACCGACCCACAGGATCCCTATGCGGGATGCATACGTGCATGCATCAGAACAAAGAGACGGCCTCTTGGGTCGCATGCTGTCTTTTCTTTAGTCTGTGAATTCAAATTACTTTGAATTCAGAGAACCAAAATCTGAACTCTTTATCGTAAAACTAATTACAGTTGAATAACCTTTCTATTGATTTCAAAAATTTAGATGGTGCTGACAACTATAATGATTTCTACCATCCGTGTCTTTCACCAAATGGAAGCAGACTATACCAACAACTTTGTATTAAGACTGATGGTAGAGTTAAGAGCTTGAAGAGCTACAGAGAAATTAATCACATTGCCCATGTTGCTTCTGTGTCCTGTTGGTGCCTGTACTGCTGATTGCCCTTATCCAGAATAGGGTTTTCAATTGGTGGAGGCAAAAATATCTTTATTTCTGTGTAAGGACACAGAAAAGAGACTGCTATTGCAAGACACCAAGCTTTCTTTTTCTTTTTATAGATATTCCTTGAAGGGTTTTAAGGAAAGTCGTCCTGCTTGAGGCTAAAAGAAATCTCACCAACATAAAGGTTAGTAAATACTTCTTTCCACTGTAGGGATTTTGTGCTTATTTAGAAAGGAAGCAAAAGACTGCAAACCTCGAGAAGAGTTTTGTACAGTCTGCAGTTGCCAAGAATTGCACAATCCAAGGAAATCAAAGGGAAAAGGTAGCACCAGGATCTCACAGAAGGCAGTTGCTATGGGCAATTTCTTTGGCAAAATGTCTTGGGACAAAAGCAATACAGTTTAATTCAGTAGAGTTACCCTTACCTTGCTGCTGTATAATCAGTGCAAGGTGTCAGAAATCTTATTACTGCAGAACTCGAGCCTATGTTTCAGCTTTATATTGTTACATTTGAGACACAGCATTTGGAAAGCTTATATCCCATCACAGTACAGTTTCAAAAAATCACAGAAGTTTTCCTTCTGTTGATTCCTAGCGTGGTGTGGCATGAATCACTCCTTGGTAAAGAACACAAAGGAACATTACAGACACTAGCTATTGAATACATTCATATTTCATAAATTTCCAAGTTGTTTTGATCTTAGCTGTGTTGATAGTATCCTTGAAAAAATCTGGTTATATTATCAAAACTGTAAGACTTCTTGAGAGTGGAGAGCAAGACAGAAACTAAGTGCTTTGATTATAGTTGCCAAATGGAGCCTTGAAGCAGAGACAGATACGAATGTCTTTCACACAGCAAATGATGCAGCAGAAGATACCCAGTGAGGGCAGTGAAGCCTCTGCCAGGCCAGCCAGGTTCATAGGTATGGCATGGCACACACTTCTGGCAGCTTTGCTTGTTATCCCAACTGCCATCAGTTTTATGCCTCAGAACCACAGTTCTGTGGCTCCCCCTGGTTTCTGCAGCCATGTAGCTCTCTGACACCCTTCCTTCTGCTTTCTGGCTCCAGGAATGACAGAAGCAGCGATGTTAAACTAACCTATCCAAAATCTAATAAGGGAGCTGAAATAGTTTTGTGAGAGAAATAAATGGTGGTACAAGAAAAGGAATAAATTTGGGAATTACTTGGGAAAGCTAAAAAGACGGACAGAATGGGATGGAGACTCTCGCGGCCTCACGCACAGGCTAACGCCCCTTTCGCACACTGCTCATCTCCCACCCCTTTGCCTTCGGGACTCCTTGCGCTGTTTGGATTCTCACTGACTGCACCTCTTTCTGACAAACCCTCCTGCTTTTGACCCACCTGGTGACTAGATCCTAGTTCCTATCCATAGTTCCTCTTGTGAACCTTGAATAAGAAATTGGTGACTGAGCTTGAAAGATACTGTGTCTTGAGCTTCACAGGTATAGCAGCCATTTACCTAAGGGACAGATAAGACAACTGGGTGAAATTCTGAGAAGACGAAGCTGGAAGCGATATCCATGAGAGAAGCTCAAATCTCTTTCTTCCCATGTTTCAAGCTCCCAGTAGTTCCTGTCTTCTGTCCTACTGATTTTGGTGGGTTTAGGATCAGACCTGGGACAAGCAGGAGATGCTACTCAGACATTGTCTCTTGGTTCATTTTAGAGCCTTAGTGATTTAATTATGGGGATATTACCATCCTAAAAAGGTTTCCTATTTACCTTAATCACTGCTATTTATCTTAACACATGAGTCTGTAGGGTTGGGGCCCTCAGTTTGAAAGTGGCCCCACAAACATAACATAGTCACTCAAATGTGACTTACATTGGGCAAACTTCACGATGCCACAGATCAGCTACCTATTACCTGCTGCTGTTAAGGGAAGCAAAATCCTGCGGAATTAAAGCCCGAGGGGATTTATCCTCCCCAGGCTGTTTGCCGGTCCATCTGCAGGCCCAGCAGTACTGTGACGGAATGGGTGCTCCGGAGATGGAGCTGTGTGCATGCACACCCAGGCGTGCACACGTGCAGAGCCAGGCACGGAGAGCAGGGCCTTTTCCTGCACCCGCATGGGCACAAACAGCACTCCCAAAAACGTCTCCAGATTAGGACTGATTTCATGAGGGGACATGTACTGTGCACACACCCGCTCTCCTGATCCACAGGTGATCCACATGTCTATAGGTTACTGAACCTGAGACCAGGTTCATAAGTCTGACCAGATCCTGGCCCCTGTTTATTCAGTCTTCAAGTCCAACCTCAATTTTTTTTCAGTTCTAGATCTCCTCCTGCTTGCTAGCCCAACTTCAAGTTCAACCTTGAATCACGTGCACACAATCTCACAGAGAACAAAGTCATGCCAGCAGGAGTCTGGAATAGAGTTTAGTAAAAAAAATAATGCTGCCTTGCCTTTATCTTAATACTACCTTACTTAATGCTTGGGCTATAAGGTTCTTGTGATTAATTAAATTCTGAATGTAACAGATCGGTATCTATTTCTATGGAAAAATCTCTTATTTTTGCCAGCATGCACAACCAATGCTTTTGCTTCTACAACCTGAGAAAATTCCAGCTGGGATCTGTAAATATTCAAAAAGTCCCGGAGGATCCTATTATAAGGTATGAGAAGCTGCAGGTGGAAATTTCTCTCACTGATATGCAACAAATAGGATCTGAATAATTATGAGAGCAGGACTGCAGGACACACTGCCCTGCATACTATTCATAGCCTGTCTATCTCCTTCTCTGTACATACCCCTTTTCCCTGTGCTCATGATGTCTCAATTATTCTTCTGGCTAGTATTCTTATATCTCTGCAGAATTTAAAATAAAGACATTTGCATGAAGCTATGCTTCTTTCAGAGAGTAGTGATGTTTCTTTCTTAACAGTGTTGCCTTCCAGCCACTAAGCCCTAATCTAAGAGCTCCCACAGTGTTGTGCATTGTCTGCATAATAGATCTCTGTTGAAAAAAAGACATAATACAGCAACAGATGGCATCAGTGTCTGCAGCAAACCTAAATTTATAGCTAAACAAATGTTACCGACACTTGAATAAACAGAATAAAGTTGATTTGTTGCCTAACTGTGTGTAAGGCCTATAATTGAAACACTGATTTCATTGTCTCTACCAAGAGATGCAGGAGATGCAAATTCAGAAAGAATACTTCCCATGCCTGATGTCTTAGTGCACTTTGCTCTAATCCCTGTTGAAAATTTCTGAAAAACAGCATGGAGTCAGTGTAATCTAAATAAAGGTAAGGATATGGAATAATTATCTGGCCTTTAAAGTAGCTTTTGTGCTAGGACTGAAAGAAAATGCAGCACTGTATTAATTAACAGTGAAAATAATTAGGCTTTTATATAAGTGGTAATCAATGCATTATATCAATACTGCTCTAAGAAGAAGTCCCATAAAATATTTTGAACATTCCCAAGCCGAATTCCTGTATGTGCTTCTCATAGTTTTAAAAAACAAAAAACGTTAATATTTGCTGTGGATGCAGGGGTCCTCCTCCTCATCTTAGAGGAGATGTGGAGTGACATTTAATCTCCTTCTTTACAACAGTTACTAATAAAAATGACTTCTTGCAGGACCCGGATAGCAATACTTTATTCACATGTATGATCTGAGTTACAGAGTTTTGGTTTCAGTTGCTTTCTATGTCATTTAATATGAATATTAAAAGTTTAGATTTATTAGTATAAATTTAAACATTAAAAGCAGTTCCAGTTAATAAAAGTGTTACTAGTGAGGAGCCACTTCTAGTAACTCAACAAAATCTGCTGCTTATGTTACTTTTCTGAGCTCAGCTCTGCTAGTTCTCTTCTGCCACCCGTGCTGAAAACAAGGTGTCCTTTGGTCACAGATCTCACTGAAGTCATTCTTAAACACATTTCTGTTATCCTCTTATTCTGTAAATCTCTGAGTGTATCACAAAAAGCAACACTATTCCATTTTTCAGATTTCCTAATTCCATTTGGTTTGGTCTATCACAGCACTCTAAGCACTATTTATTTCATATTATATTTAAGCACCTTTAATCAGCAAGTGAAGTCCCATGATTCAGAAGCCATTTCCCTGGAGCTGCCTCACAATAGCATCCCAGACATATTATTTGGGAAGTGACAAAATTTCCAAAGTTAAACAGTGGATTCATTTACTTCACTTTTTAAAATTAGTACTTGCATTTGTATCTTCATATTACAGGATCATAACACACTTAGCCTCTTCACTTGGCAGTATTTACCATGACAGAGATGTTGAATGGAAAACATCCTCTCAAACCTGCTGCCTAGATAGATGTCATGAATCTAAGCGCAAATATTTCCGTATCCACAAGGGAACTCAAGAATATGTCATGTGGCAGAAAAGGAGAGAAAAAGGAGAAAAGATGAATTCCGCTTCTACATGCATAGAACATATTTTCTGACTGGTATGTAAGAACGATAGCAATGGATGGTTATATAATCAGTGAGAAGAGGAACTGCTGAATGTCTGCTTGCCTCAGCTTCTGACTCATGGCCTGGTCGGTCCGTCTTCTGCATGAAAAATATCAAGCATCAGTAGCCGGAACTGGGAAAGGGAATATTTACCTAATTTTAAATTAGACTGTGGAGATTTGCCAACATCTCAGATGGATAGAGCACTAAGTACTACCTGCAGAAGGCTTTTCCTTCCATGCCTTGTCACTGATAATTACCATTTGATCCATATTTGATCCATTTGTCCTAGATTTTGCTGGAACTTGTGATCTGATTCTATTTCTCCGTAAGTGTTTGAGCTCCTGTTTTACAACAACAACAAGAAAAACAGAAATAACTTTGTTATTTACAGTTCTCCATTGCAGTTCTCCCTTTGGAACCTGCTCCGAATTGCACATGGGGAAGGGGGCAGTAGCTGGCAGCACAGCAGAAGGTAAATGCAGCTCCACAAACACAGTCCAGAACACACTCCCGCCCTCCCTCTCTCCCTCCCACACACACACATACACCCTGACATTCTCCAAAACAATCTATGGCTCAGTGTATGGATCTGGCTTCTGATCTTGCTGTGGATGTTGTTGCTCTTCCTTCTGCTCTCTGTACATGTGCCTGTTGAGACCGCCGGAATACGTGACCAGGCTGACCTGTTGCCTGTCCTACCATTTAACTTGTGCCAGGGCTTGCTACAGCAGCAGGCTCTGATCCAGTCTGCTCTTGTGCTTTTTTGCTTTAGTTTTTGAAAGGGTTTGCTCTTGGCCCTTCTTCCATTAACATTCCTTCTGGTGAGGTCTTCTTCCTCACCTATTTCTGTCTAGGAAAGCATGCCGCAAAGACAGTCGTTCCAGGCAGCGCCCTGTACCGGGGGAAGGAAACATGCATTTAATTGGCATTTTGGCAACAAAAATGTTTCCAAACTTGTACTTTACACACTTTATGAGCTCCCTGACCCTTAATATGAGGGCCAGATAATCTTTTCAGATAAGATCTTTCAATAAAAGTGCTTGGTTTGGGTTTGTCTCTCAAAAGCGTTGCCAGTGCTGACCTTATGCCAGCTATTACCCAAACCTAATATGGTCCTTCGACTATCTACTTCCCAGGCATGTCTTGGTTGTTTCACTAACCTCGGTATTTTCAATATAATTAAGCAAAAACTGGCTGTGGCAATTAACCACGGGCCACGTTGCGTGTGTGTGTATGTGTATGTACAGGAGCAAATATTTTCCAATGCATTGAAAGGAATTAAAAGGTAGTAGGCAAAATAATACGCTTGAAAGAAACTGCTGGGTGGTATTCAGAAAGTATCCAAATGAGCTCACAATTATGTATTGCGGCGGCACTGCATTGCAAAGCGGGTAGATGGGAACATATCCTGAAATACAGCAAGTGTTTTACCCTGCATTCCAGGCAAGAGTGCCAGCACATTTTCAGCATTCACCTAGACGTGTTTACTTGTTTTCTTCTGGCTCATCCACAAAAAAAAGACCTTTATCTGAGAATGTGACAACCCCCTGATATATCTATATCCAAAGTTACTGATACTAACAAACATTATAATATTTCTCTTGTTTTAATGTTCATGTAGACTTTTAAATAAGGTGGTGGAGTAAGTGCTGGAACAGATACTAGACTATGCCATAGCAGCTATGGGATTTTGTAGATCTGTAGCAATAAACATCGAAAGACTCCTGGCAAAAAGACATTTCAGGCAGCTATCTACTTTTTGTCTGTTAAGCATCAAATTCTGCTCTTCAGCAAAAGAAAGTGTGAATAAACAGGAAAATTGTGGCATATTAGCAACATAATTTAACTCAGCATGCTGTTCTTTTTATTCCAGCAGATCTTTTTACAAAGATTTGGCTGTTGATGGGTTTCCATTCATGCCTACCATGTTTTCCATAGCCTGGCACAAATTTCAGTGAAGTGGATGGCACATGACAGTCTGATTTCTGGGCTGCGACATGTCACATTGACTAAGGCATGCTCAGAGAAAAGCACAGGGTGGATGGATGCCTTTTGTACCCTGCCCAGGGCCTATCTGCTATCCGCAAGCTGCTGCAAAACAGTATGGTGCTTTTGGCTGTTTCTGTTCTGGTGTATAATTTTCCACAGATTTCCAATTAAAACAGAGGGTATGTTAGGTTAATGTTTGTCCTTGATATGAAGCAATAATACTGAAATTATTCTGATGCAATTGTTCTGCGGTAAGGTACTGTTGTGAAATGGAATTAAAGCAGGTTTATCTTAGTTTGATCCTTTTCTGGCTGAACAAAACCAGCTCCTGTAGTTTTTCTATGTTGTGTGCTCCATCTCAGCAGACTTGCAATGTCTTGCTTGAACTGGCGGGCTCAAAACTGGACTCATTACTCCAGCTGCAGCTTCCCAAGTGCTGCAGAGGGAAAATCCCACTACCCTCACCCGCTGGCTGCGCTCGTGCTGCTGGAGCCCAGTGCACTGCTGGCCTTCATCACAGCCAGGGCACCCTGCTGACTCACGCTCCGTTTGTGGTCCACCAGGACCTCCGTGTCCTTTTCTGTGAAGTTGGCTTTCTAGCCGGTTGGTTCCCCTGTTACTGCAACCCGCACGGCTGCGTGGGGCTATTCCTCCTCAGGGGCAGGGCTTTGCATCTCCCCTTGCTGAGCTTCATGAAGTGCTTGTGAGCCTGCTGAGCGGCAGCCCTGCCCTCCGAGATCTCGAGGGCGCTGCCCCCACCGCCCCCTGCACTTGCTGAGGATGCCTTGCTCGGGTCATGAAATTTGTGCCATTAAATAGAACAACTGCAATTTCAACAGTGGATTCCTTGGTGCACCAAATCTCATTCACTCTTGCATATAAATTAATAAAAAGTCCTTTACTTGTCTCTCTCATTTTGATCATGGATTTGCAAAATTTCAAGATTGGAGACTCCTGACTTGCTGGTAGATCATACCTGTGCATTACTGCCTTTATTGGTCATATTTATGGATCTTGCCATTGACTCTTTTCACTCCTTTTCTACTCATAAACAGTGTATGCCTCCTTTCTCTTCTCTGTTCTGCTCTAGGGACTCCTAGCAACCACACTATCTTCTGTCATGCAAATGGCTGCATCCACAAATCTTTTTCCATCCTTTTCTTTGTTGATGACACTTCTTTCTCCTTTCTGCATTCTTTACATCAATCTCTATTAACCTTTTTGGATAACCAGCTCAGAGTCTCCTGTGAGAGCAAGGGCTCCATATGTCCCTTCCCCAGACTATTCTTTCTTCTCTGCAACAGAGGTTTCATATCTCCTTCACTTGATTTCTCTCTTTTTTTTTTTTTTTCTGCTCAGGCAATAAATCACTCATTGATTTATCACTGAATATGCCTAATGGGGAAAACTGAACAGGGAAAACATTCAGTTTATAGCCAGGCAGCATGGCATTAACTGGTGTGACCAACTGGCTATTTGATCTGGAGCAAAGTGCGGAGGTATTTAAGTTGCTAGTGTGCAATGATGCTACCCATTCCTTAGTTATCACATTACCTCCAAGCAGGCAGACAGAGAAATGTCATCAAATGATGTCATAAGATTCAGCCTGCTGAGTTATGTGATGCGTAGTCCAACACATTCTTGAAATATCCTGCAGTTCCTGGATTAGTTCTTTCTATGCTATTTTCACACAAACTTGTATATATATAAAGTTACATGTACTGAAATCTTTCCCTTTAGTCAACAAGACATCTCCATTATATTCTCATTTTCTTGTATAGGCATTTTCTTTTTTGGTTTTACTAAAAAACATAACTGCTGCATAAATACCTGTAGTGTTGTAGCTGACCAACTGTATAGCAAGAGGCTTCCCTTGTACCTGGGGTTACTCTGCGATACACTGTGGTTTTACCCTCTTGAGATGCTTTTCATTTATAGATATGAGAGAGAGGACTTTCTGATTATGTCCTTTTCAAAAGCAATGTTTAATTCACTTCCTTATAAACTCATGCCATTTGCATTAGCAATTTTTGTTTCATTTTTTTTTAAGATAGAGTTTGGAATACTTATGTAGTCTTTCTAGTTACGTTTTATCATAAAAATGCGTGCTTGGCTATAATTACGAAATGACAAATGGGAAAATATCTGCTTAATTGTTATTAAGTTAACTATTTTTCTATGTGTGAACAGTGGACTTTCAAGTTTTTGGGGGGAGTTATATGTAATTAAATGTAGGCAACTGAAGAATTTGTGTATCTTCTTTTTGCAAGCAAAATTGCAGATAAGGACTTCACCATCATTCTTTAGAAATAGTTGATAGTCATTCTTCTGAAGGAAGTGTTTTGACTTCCTCTTTGCTTTCCTCTGATTATACCCAAAATATCTAAAGTACTTTCAGCTCATAAATTCTCTCTTCTCCAGCACGTATGTATACTTATCACCAAATGTCACATTTAAAAGGCTCTGGAAGCAATCTGTGATGAATCGGAGAAACACCTGCTGTAGTCTCAGGTTTTGATACTCTAGAGTTCTGTACTGACATTCAGAAGGACCTGGACAGGCTGGAGAGAGAGGCAGAGAGGAACCTCATGAAGTTCAAAAGAGGCAGGCGCAGGATCCGGCACGTAGGGAGGAATAACCCCAGGCACCAGGACAGGCTGGGGGTGACCTGCTGGAGAGCAGCTCTGAAGAGAAGGACAAGATGACCATGAGCCAGCCATGTGTCCTTTCGGCCAAGAAGGCCAAGGATGCATGAGCAAAAGTGCTGAAAGCAGGTTGAGGGAGGGGATCCTCTCTCTCTTCTCAGCCCTGGTGAGGCCACACCTGGAATGCTGTGTCCCAGTACAAGACGGACATGGAGCTACTGAAGTGAGTCCAGTGAAGGGCTGCTAAGATGATGAAGGGACTGCAGCATCTCTCCAGTGAGGAAAGGGTGAGAGAGCTGAAACTTTTCGGCCTGGAGAAGAGAAGGCTTCTTATGATTGCATATTAATATCCAAGGAGAGGATGTAGAGAGGAGAGGTTGAACTCTTTTAATGTGGTGCCCAACAATAGGCAAAAAGCAACGGGTGCAAACTGAAACAAACAGTTCCACCTGAGTGTAAGAAAAAAAAATAAATATTGTGAGGGTGACAGGGCACTGGAATGAGTTACCCGAAGAGGTTGTGAATACTCCTTCTTTGGAGATATTCAAAAGCCACATGAACACAGTACTGGGCAACCTGTTCTTGGTGACCCTACTTGAGCAGGGAGCTGGACTAGATGATCTCCAGAGATCCTTTCCAACCTCAGCACTGCTGTGACTCTGTTTACAAATGTGGACAACATATAGGTTGAATAACTTTACCATAAGTCTCCTAGTTACACCTTCTGTTTTTATCCCATTTTGTGAATATTATGTTAAATGTTTATTTTCTGGGTGAAATATGCAAATATGTGAGTTGCCGTGACCAATCTCTTGCAGAAGCATTATTCAATTATTACAAGTGTAGATATAAACCTAGAGAAGTAAGCATAGCTTTAGTAAACATGGCCTTTTGGCAAAAATACTAGATCAGTTCTTGAGAGAGATGCTCTTCTATTGCCTTGCACTCCCTCATACAAGCAAGCACAGGGATGGAAAGGAAGGAGCAAAGAGAGAAGGAAAGCAGAAGTGTGAGAAAGGGAGTTTGGAAAAGTAATTTAAATGTTGAAAAGCAGAAGTTATCCACTTTACTGTTATTCACTTCTGCACATGCCATCTGTAAGTCCCATCTGAGTGTGGGACTGTGATTCAGGTCTGGTTTAGGACGAATGCATATTGGTGTCTGTTGGTGCATGAGTACCCAGGAACCATGGGCTTGATTCAGTCCACGAGCACATATGGGCAGCCCCTGCCATTTGATATGCTCTTGTGTCTCCCACCTGACCTCCAACAGCCGCGGCAAAAGGTCCTGGGGCTCCCATAGCTCCTATGGCATATCCGTGAGGCCGGAAAGACTCTCTGGGCTGTGCTAACATGTCTCAAATACAACCAGATACTTATATGTAGGCAACCAAATTGAATCCTAAATTTCCAATGACTCCAACTAGAGTGTGAGATACTTCACTCAGCTGCAGATACCTGCAAACACCTAAATTTAGATGTCTTAATCTCCCCTTGAATACACTGTGTTCCCAGAGGCTTAGAATGCTTTTCCCATAAAGGTGACACGAAGATACAGTTAATTAATAATTGTATTTGCCTATCCAGAGGAGTGACAGGGCAAGGATTCATATCTAAATTGACTGTACCTCGGTTTGAATTTGCAGGGCTCTCATCTATTTCCTACAGCAGTTGCAGCAATGCTGTGCATTGCATCAGGTAAAACCCATTTAAGGCACTTGACAATATAAAAGACTTTTTCAAGTGTAGTTCTGAATTTGTGAAGTCTTGTTATTTTATCTTAAGTTTTAAATTTTTTCATGCCTGAAATGATTGGTGATACTCTTACTAACTTTATTTTATGAAAAATTAAGCTGTGTAGACAAGTGAACTTTGAATCTGTTTTAAAAAATTGAATCCTAGGCTTCCTTTTGTGTCAGTAAATATTAAAGAAGTATTCCAGAGTAGTTTGTTTACAATGGCAGAAAATATATGAACGGCTCAAAATGAAATAGAATACTTCATAAGCAGTTTTGGTCTTTCAGCCACTAGCAAGAAATAATTTCAGAATTACTGTCTTGGAAAAAATACATGAATCAAAAGCACAGTATGCATTAGTGTTTATATAAATATGTCAAAATTGGAAGAAGAATATTTTATAAAACCAATAGCTTATACTGAAAGATAAGTCTGATTTTAGTTGTAATTACTATTGATCTTACAATAAAAAAAGGAATTTCTCTGTTTTAATAATTGACTTTTGCAATCATTGATTATATTTCTTTATTTACTTAGTCCTGTGAGAAGATGCGCAATAAAGATTCTTTGGAATAGAATCCTGTAATAAACTGCAGGAGCTGATCCTGCAGCAAGAGTTGATCCTTCCTAGAGCTCATGACAAGGATAACAAAAATCTAAGGAAAATATTCTTTTTTGCAATTTTATTAAGAAAGAGGGAGACTGCAATGTTATGAATTTCTAGTTGTACATTAGAAATCTTTTTATTGACTATAATTTGACCCTCTGATGCAGGTAGGTAGTGTCATAGCTTTATAGGTCCTTTCACACATTCTCAGTAACGTATCACTGCTGGAAATTTCTGTGGTTCGAGACGAAAGCTTGAGAGTTGCTCAGATTTCTGGGGGGCAAGTGAATAGCTTAGATGAATAAATGACCCTTTGTATACATAATGAAAGCACAACTTATACTAGTTTTGGGAATGCGTATTTCTAGTTCCAGGCATGAAGACATATTTAGGTTACATTAAAATATCTAAATTCAAAAACATCTAAATTCAAAAAAAGCTTCTTTTCTTCATCCCTCTCAACATAGCCTGATGTCTATATGTGTTAGCACTATGTGGAAAAGATATTCAGCTGAAGTGTAGAGCCCAAACAGCATATGTATGAGAAGTAAATAAAACCATCCAACGTAAATCTCTTGGCCAGCTAAGTGCCTTTGCCCCTTTGAACAGGAATTATTCTTGTCCTTGCTCAAAATTAGGCTTCAGACTCTCGGAGATAATTATCTTTTGTCTTATACATTTGTAACTGAATAATCAAGAGATGAAAACAATATAAGCAGGCCATAGTTTGCCAATTGATCGCTGACCTTGCACTAATTCCTAGTCCCCTCATCAAAGTCCAAATAAAGTCATTTGGGAGGAACAAATATCTCATGATGGCTGGAAATAGCAACCTCCTCCGTGCTTTGAAAGTGGGTTATGAAACAAGAGCAAAGACAACCTATTATCTATTCCTGGAAATAGGTTTTGTATCTTTGTTCCCATCACCATCTACAGCATCAAGGCCTTGGCCGATGGGTCCTTGCAATTGCAGATCTGCCCTCCCACTGTCTTTGTTAGAATTTTTGGTTTACTGACACAGACGATGCTTTTGATGAGCACTTCTCCATGACATGGGAGGAATGTGGCTCCATGCTGTGCTTCTCTCTTTTCCTCTCACTAGCTGTATTGCAGAACTATTTCTGCTCTGATATATTTTGGACCTTCTAAAAAGATAGGTAAGGGGCAGGGCTTAGTCAATAATTCCAAGATTTCTCACTTTAGTCTTACATCAGAGCCATTTAATGGAATATTTAAAGGCATTTAAACCAAAAATACCTTCTGATAAAGAGGTGCTATAGAGAACATGTTCAAGTATGGAAAGGGTGGAATTTCAAGGATTTTAGACTGGGAAGTAGGACTGCCATTTAGGTTTATAAAGTGTTCCTTTTTTTTTTTTTTTCAGTCAGTTTTTTTCCTTATGTGCATTTGAATCCTCAGCCTGGGAATTTTATTAATTTTATTAATACAGAGGAATGAGTGGAAAAAACAACAAGAACAACAAAAAACAATGGTTTACATAAACTTTAGCATGATAAAACTAATGATTTCTTTGACATTTGACAGTCCTGAAAGAGATTTTATATCTCATCAAGACATTAGGACAAAACTCTGGAACCCTATTTCTAATTATATCACTAATCTGTTTTGTAACTATGAGTTACTCTAAGCAACTCCTGCCTGGCCACCTGCTTCCCACCTGTCTCTCAGGATTGGAAGACTTTGAAGAAAGCCTTATTATATCTTTGTATGATTTCTATAATGACAGGTCCTCTGGCTATTACTATGGTATATACTGTAAATAACAACAATAACAACTATAAGAAATAATATGACCTGTAAATCTATGTGTGGATATCGTGTTTTGTAATAGAAGACTTTAATAATGCATATTTTCATAAAAGTGTGATCCTAGGTGTGAAACAAAGGATGTAGCTTGTCAAAGAAAAAAAGTCCTCTCTAAAACATATGGAAGAATGTAAATCTTAGCAATGCATAAAGAGAAAATATGCAGTATAGGAATAAAAATAATGAATAAATAATCTGAGCTCCACAGGGAGCTGTAGTTTATTCATTGAAGCATCGGGGAAAATATTTGTTAAATGGATTAGAGATCTCATGGAAAGCATGCTAATCAAGTTGTATATTTTTCCCATGTAACTTACCCATATTTTAAAAGTAGCTATTGCCATACTGCCTGCAAAAATCCATTGACTCCATTGATCTCTCAACTGGGGACATAGAAGTGCATATTTTGATCTGGTTTATGGCAGACAGGGATGAGTCTGTGCCCAGTGGTGAATGCCACATGATTCTGTGAAAGCTGTTTTGTTTCCAGCTATTTTAGACTCTAAACGTCATTGTGATCACTGTACCTCCTGTAATCTCTAGATCTTTTTAGAACATTTCTGTTGCCTGTAACTTAGGCTACATGTGATAAAGGGCAAGTAAAAACTTTTAAGAGGCACCTTTCACTGGAGCAGATTTTCAACTGGTAAGGCCAGTATTTTTAAGACATTCTACACATAATTTTTCTGAAAAGAAAGGGAGTGACTATTTCACCTCAACATCTGTTGAGAGATCTAGAGTACTCAAACTGGGGGAAATGAGTGAAATCCAAAGGGAAGAGGAAAAACAGTATCAGGAAGAAGGAAGAGGATCAGAGAGGAGGAAGATGGGATAAGGTCTCCTGCCTTATCTGGTACTCACTTGATGACCGCAAACCCCACAAAAGAGAAGAGCCCCACTTCTTTTTCCTAAATCTAACTTTAAATGTCTAAGGGCAATATTTTTTCTTAAATTATTTCTTTCTTTACTTCTGCCATCCTGAAAGATCTGTCTAAATGTCAGAGAGTTCAGAACAAAATTGACTCTCTATATTTTGTGTGTCTGAGAGCTCAGGATAGAACTCAGGATCTACTAAGGGCCCTTATTTGTCCATTTGTAGTAAACTAAGTAAGGCTAAAGCTTCTTGGCTAAAAATAACTAATAGCCAATAGATATAGGTAGGTAAACATCACTGAACAGTACTAAGTGACTCTCTGAATACAGTCAGACATACTCAGAGGACTATTAAAGGAGACTAGCTTTAAATGAATTAGCACTGATATTAAAAATAATCCTGTCAGCTAGGGTAGCATGTTAACAGAGTCTGTGCTGAGCTCCAGCTTATTTGTTATTATTCACTCTTGGTATTTGTTTTTTTGAAGTTAAGAGCATAGGCCTAGACTCACTGTTGTGCCTACTGTGCACCTACTGTAGAGGCAGAAGAAGAAAATAATTTCATTTAAGACTCTACAATGCTTTCACAGCTTAAGGAGGCAGAGCTATGAGGGAGTCCTATCCAGACTCTCTGACTCATCAGGAAGATGGTTGACTAACCTACCAGCTACGCGACAGTGGTTTTCCTGCGCAGGTTGGCCCAGGACATCATCCTCCACCCATGTGACATCCTCAATGAAGATCTCAGCACGACTATGCAACAAAGCCAAGTACTGCCTGCATCCAAGTCATTACTATCCTGGGAATCTTGGCCTAGCATGAACAACAGTATCCCCTAGTCTACTACTGTAGATGCCTCATAATGATTCTCAATGGCTTTTTGGAGATATCCTCAACATATAGTAATGTTGTGACATCTCCACATAAAAGAGGACCAGTCAGGAATTTGATCACATCAAATTTTTCCTAATGGTCCTGGGAGCTGTGCACTGGTGCCAATGTCATAGAGACTGAGCCCAGACTTTCAATCTCTTCCACATAGCAGTCCAGCTGGCATACTTTGCAAAGAAATGTCTCTTGCCTCCTATGCAGCTCCTCACACGTCCTGCAGCTCGTCCTCTTTTGTTTTTTTTTTTTTTAATAATCTGTGCACCTTTGCAATCTGCAAGCCTCTCTGAGTGCACATTTCCATCCCAAATTCATGGTTCATTGCAGAACTTAGCACTGTCCAATGTACAGAATTACAGAAGAGCTGAGTTTGGAAGGGACCTTGAAAGATGTGGGTGTACATGAGAAATGGTCTAACTATGGGAAAAGGGTGACACAGAACAGAAACAGGCTAGAAAGGCAGTGAAAACAGTCAAATAAGTGGTCTTTGCAGCATACAGAAGTTATACACAGCGAGCATTTCTCCCCAGTTTGCTGTACATGTTGCTACAGACATGTAAATGCTGAGGGCTGGAGAGGGAGGAAGAATAACTGTCAGAAGGAAGTGAAACAGGTATAGGAGATGTTGCCAAAAGTGCAGACACAGGATGGCTCCAGAGATCCCAGTGTGTATAAACACAAATCACAAGTGGTCACTGAAGGAATTTTAACCTTCAGAGCTGAGTAGATCCAGTTTAGAACATGCAACGAGAACAAAGCGCCCGGTGTTTATAACTGTTCCCCAGTGTGCTTTTTATAGCCCTGAACTACTACAGATAGGCTGTGGCTACTACAGTGTAGCTCCCTATGGAAGATAGGTAAGTGTGCTTGGAGTACTAGAAAATGGTTTGGATTTGGAGATTTGTCTGTGGGTCTTGGTAGTGAGACGATCAGGGGAATTGGGGGTAAAAATGAGGAAGAGATGGGAAATCATAAATACATAGCTCCTGCATACCCTGTTCCTGTCCCCATTCTTCCTGTCGCAGTTATTGGAAGACCTCAAATGTCTTTAAACTTTCATCTGTTATCTAGCCTGAATATGCTCATGGCACATATGTATGTATTTGTTCTTTGGCTGACATTGCTCTTTAGCTTAAATAACTTCTTTTTTTGTGTGTATTTACTTCTGTGATGTGTATATACAGACAGTTGTCACTTAGTCTCCTACCATTTGTTTTGCTATGCTAAACACAGAAAGCTTTTATAATCTCCTCTTGTAAAAAATACTCTTTAGTTCCCTGAACTCCTCTGCACCTGTTCAAATTAATCTTAATTATTCTTTACTGAACATACATGCAGACTAGAACTGCAAACATATTTCAGAGGAGGTCATATTAGTATCTCTCCAGCTCCAAGCAAATGCTATACCTGATATAACCTCAGTTTGTACTTTTTTTTTTTTTTTTCCATAAGCAATTCCTGTCAGGTAATCTTTGTTATCAGTTTATGACAAATGAATCCCTCTCTTCTTTCTTCTCTTTCATTTCTACTTGAGATTATAAAACAAAATGTGAACAAAGACCATTACTTAGGACTATTGTCTTATATTTTCAGCTACTAAATTTCATGTATTTCAGTTTATCTGGCATTGAAGGCTACTGGACTTTTCTGTGTAACAACTCTATATTTCCAACCTGTGCCAAATCCATTTTTCATTAACAGACTTACACTTTTGTTCCCACTTCATTTGCATTAAATAAGATAATCTCATGTCTCATTATTTAGAAAGTCTACTAAAAACTTAAATCACGGTAACTCACCTTTCAGTCCAGTCAGTCCCTTATCTATTTCACACTGCTGATATGAATATCTATTTTCTCTACCTTGGCTAATAATTTCCCACATGTCAGGATAACAAATATTTTTTAGAAGTCATTTGGCTTTAGTGTTTCCCATATGAGTCACCTGTGCAATGTGCAGATGTTACAATCTGAAGTGCAAGCTGATGCATAACTCTCTGCTGAATGAAGGGAATTAATCCCGAAGAAAAACAAACAGATCCTCTGTTTAATTTGATAACAAAGGCTTTATTTGAAGCTATCCAGAACTGGATCTTCAGTTAGTGTAATGATTTTTAGTTACCAGGAGTCTATGTAGTAGGAAGTAGCACCTTCTCAAAGGCTGGAACAATTAATGTTAAGGTTTTTTGTTTGTAAAGACACTTGGAGAAAGCTCTGCAGGGAGCAGTGCTGGAATCCAACTGTATACGTGGCAATTTTATAGGGAAGGGTGTGAACTTGTGATAAGCATTGGCACACAGAAGCTGTTGGACTCATCCCTGACCTTCCAACCAGAGTTATGCTACACACAAAGTGGGAAACGTAGAGCCACTTCTGACTCTTCCTTGTTCTCATCTGGTCCAATTCTAAGGCAAATAGCCCTTCAAACAAACAGCAGCAACATTGTCCTGCTTTGTAGCACCAGTGAGCATCAGCAGCGACACAGTGACAAAACACCAGACAGACCTTGACTTGTTGCAGGAAGGTGAAGAACCACTAACGTTGGGTCAGAACCATGTTCTGAAGTAGCAATCTGGAGTACGCAGAGAGCAAGGCAACCGCACCATGCTCTCTCTGTTGAGTCTGTGTTTGACCAGAACATGAATTGGTGAAATTTCAGAAAGCAGACAGATTAAACTTCCTATTGTGTGCGTAGCTGTGCCTGCATACGTATACACATACGCATCCTTCACGAATGAAAACCTGTGTCTAGGCTGTCCATATGTCCAAGTCCCCTCCGGGGCTGGGGGCCTGAGGGAACAAGAGCAGTTAGCCCTCCTCCCTCTCAAAGCTCCCCGGCACCTTCCCTCCTCTGCTTCCCGAGGGCACCGCGCAGCGCTCGCGAAGCGGCACCGCGTGCGCCTTGGTCCTTGCCCGCCCCCCGCACTGCCCTGGCCACCTGCCCCGGTGCCGTGTCGCGTTTAAGCAGCGCCCCCACCCCGAGAGACGCTCCTGCCGCAGCCCGCGAGCAGCCGAGGGCGCGACAGCGCCCGGCGGGGCCGCCCGGCGGCCCGGGAAGGCTCTGCCCGCCCCCGGTGCTCCGGCCGCGGGGAAGGGCCGGCGCTTGCCCGGCGTCTATAAAAAGCCCCTGGCAGGGAGCGATGAGGCCACCCCGCTGCGAGAGCTGCCGGGAGAGCCTGGGGCGCCATGATCAACCCCAACTACTACCCCTGGGGCTACGACAGCGACAACGGTGAGCAGGGGCGCCGTCCCCACGCAGCCCCCGGCGGTCCAGCCCACGCGCGGCGCGGGGCTCTGTGCTGGAGGGGCTGCGCGCGCTGCGCTGGCCTCGGCACGGGCTCATGCCTGGTGCAGTGGGAGAAGCTGCCCCGGAACCCGTGGTGCTGTGGAAGCGTCGGCGCTGGCGCGGAGCAGCGCAGCCTCTGGGGATGCTCCCGGGTGCGCCCGGTGCGCAGCTGGGGATGGAAAGGCCGCAACGCTGGGCTGGTCCCTGGGCAGCAAGCCTCAGCAAGAGGTGCAGGGCGTGCGCATCAGAGCGAAGGCCAGAGGAAGAGCTGAACACTGGGTCGTGGCACTTCTGCTTGAAAAGGAGCTCTAATAATGGGCTGTATTTTAGTCTTGAATACAAGAATAATGAAATGTTGCAAATTGAAGTTAAATAAAGCTTTCCTCCTGTTAGTGGTACTGCTGGCATGTTCCATCACATTTTTAGCCATTGCTGGACTTTGCATATAAGCCTTTCCTTTCTTTAGTGTATTGTGTGTCTCCTAATAAGAGATATAATACAGAAAACCCTGAGTCTCGTCATCTGTAAGAATGCTTGATTTCAGATGAATAATGTGTGATATCTAACAGTTCAATTAGAAACATCTAATTGTTTTTTACTCAGTGAAACTCTTGACAGATCGTGACTAACAACCAGGTGATAAGTAGCACCCTTATTAATACATTTTGGTGATGTTTTGTAGCTAAGCAAAGCAATATATGCTTGTAACAAGTACAATTCACACCTAGCTGGCAAAGATTTTCATGATATTTATTTGTATTTTTTTCTAGGACCAGATCAGTGGCATAAAAATTACCCAATTGCCAAAGGACATCATCAGTCACCTATTGAAATCAATAACAAAGAGGTGCATTATGATCGCTCCCTACTACCATGGTTTGCTAGTTATGATCCCGGTGCAGCTAAAACCATCCTCAATAATGGGAAAACCTGCAGAGTTGTGTTCGATGATTCTTTTGATAGATCAGGTTAGTTTTGTTTTTATTTCAAGGTGTTATTATATATTAATGAATATTTCTAAAGCTGCTTGGAAGAGAAGGTGTGCTGTGTGTGCTCACTGCTGTCAGTAGGTCTCTGTGTAGCATCTGTATGTGACACACAGGATGCTGTGACTACTGCGGCCTGCGCTACTGGTGAGAAAAAACTGTGGCAACTGTTTCAGTCCATTGGTAAAATCCTAGGGAGGGAAGGGAGCTGCAAAAACACTTAGTGTGGGGTGAACTAAGGTGTGGGGTAAATCCCTGTACTCGTAAAATTCGATGCTGTTTGGTCACTCTGGGAATATGGAGTCCAGACTTTGTCTTGAAGGATTGAGTTCCATCTAAGACTACCTGAGATGTCCAGCAGAACATCTTTGTGCATAGGGCTGAAATTACAATATTTGAAAACTATATTGATGCAGTTTTTGATAAATGAAGTAATGAACCAGATGTTGTCATAAAGTCACTATATTTAATTAGTTAAAAAAACCCTGTGGTTTTCATGAGAATTTTATCTTAGTTTTTATCTTAGAGTTGAGAAATTTCAGTGCTTCAGCTTTATTTTCCCAAATTCTCACCACTCATAACAACATGCAGTGTGCTGTATATGCAATGAATAGCTTTTAGGAGTTAGTGGGATTATGTATTTTAAAGAGATATTGTCTGTTCTGTTTAACAGGGTGCTAGAAGCTATTTAGCTCTTTTGGTGTAACCACTAGGTTTTCATATTAGTATTTTGGCCTATATATCAAAGAAAAAAAAATTACTGAAGTATGAAATCGCTTTGCTACTGAGATAAAAAGGAAAAAATAAATGCATATTTTTGCAAAGCTTTTAGGATATATCCTGAATTATACAATAACAAAAGTAGCTAGCATGTTCATTAATGTACCAACTTATGCTAGGATGATACTTCAGTCCTTATTCTTATTTGTAGGGTCAACAGAATTGTGTTATTATAAATAATACATGAAATGGTTAGAAAAGGAAAAAAAATCAATTTTAGTAAAATATTAAAATGTCTCTTGTGTATAGAGACAGTGTATAGAGATTTTTCTTAACTACACTGCAAGCTGGAATTATTAGGAGGAATTTTACTAATAGATCGGTTAGTCTTGAATGTCTATGGGCATAAATTTAATTTGGTTTTCTAACGACTTTGCTTTGATGAAAACTGAGGATCAAAATACATGAGCTGCATTAATTAATAAAATATCAAAAATCACAAACGACTGCACCGTCCTGAATTTGATTAATTTTCTAGAAAGGTAGGAATTTTTAGTTTTAATTAAACAAAAATCTGTTACATCATATATAAATGTGGAATAATAATTTTATCTGAATTTATCTGAATATATCTGAAGAGTTTTTTCCCTTTGGGATAAAGTCTATCTATCTGTCTATCAAGCCTGAATTATTTTTGATTTAATCAGAAAACTTAGATTTCTTTTCTAGTTTCCTAATCTTTCCAGCTAGCATGCTCATGTCTGTATCTGCTGTCTTACCTAGATTTGTGGAAATGGTAGATGATAGAGATATTTGATATACCTTCCAATATTTCTGAGTAAATTGCAAAGCAAAGTAATGAAATGACTTCTCAGAATCTGTGGACTTCTCAGAATTTACTTCCATGTGGCTTCTCTTCTGGGGATACTTCGAATGTTTACAGTTTGTACAAGTTTCTTAAGTCCAAATTATTAGAGAGAGGCTACTGGCAAAGGTGTGCCTCCCATGTAGTTCACATACTATGCTGGAGAAAGACCTTATTGCTCTTGTCTGTGGAGCTATTGTAGTGGATGGGATTGAGAATTTATCTCCAGCTATTTATAAGTCCGATTTGATTTTAGGAACCTGCTAAATGAATGTTTTGGTGACATATATTTACATATATTTATTCTGGGAGCTGTGTCATGTCTGTCTTATTCCATATGACCAGTGGGCATCATTAAATGTATTAGCTCCTTTTCAAGTGAGAAAGCTTCAGTGGAGCTGCTGTAGTCTCATGTGATGGGTAACGTTGACTTGTTGCTGGTCAAGACAAGTGAATGTACTCTTGTGGACTTGGTGGCCTGTCTTTGGAAGGAGTTAATGGTATTTAACTCCATTTGCAAGGAGTTAATGGTATTTGAGTTTCTCCTTCCACACAGGGACGGATGAGTCTCAAACTCTGGGAGAGAATAGGCAGCTGAAATCAAAACCTCCTGGATGCTTGCGCTTCATAATATTGTCCCTCATTGTGAAGCTGGTCAAGATTCTTGAATCAGTTAATGAGTGACCCTAATTAAGGCCACTATCAGAGTTCTGTTTGGATTCCTATTTGAAGGAGAGTCTACTTGATTGCAACTTCTTTTGTAGTCTGTTAGATCACTCAGCTTTATGAGCTGCTTTGCCAGGATGGCCCCAATAAAACCAATACTAGAACTCTGGGGTGCTTTGGTAGCCTGCTTGTTGTTTGCCAGATACTCACCACTACGATGCTTCCCTGCCAGGCTGCTGACTCAGATACTGTTTCAGATCCAGCAGTGATTAACTCTTGCTTTGTTTTGAATTGAGGCTACAATCTTTTTTTTCATATAGCTGAGCCTATTTCCCTCTAAAATTCCAGAAATATTTGTGCCATAGAAATGTCCTGAGACCAGGATGTTATTCTCTCTGGAAGGAGCATTGTTATGATATTGAGTGAGATCTGTGGCTTGTAATTTCCTTAAAATTAATACTTATTTAACTTTCTATAGAATACCTGTGGATAGATGGTTAGATCAAAGAGGTCTGTCACAACAGTGTAAAGGTATTTAGTCACAGCAAATTGAAAAAAGTACAGAAAATAGTTTATTCTTTGACATCTGCTACTGGGACTAGATGATCTCTTCTTACCTCAAGGCTATCCTAGCAATCTGTAATGTTGTCATTCTTATTTATGGAAGGTAATCTCAGAATACTCTGCAACTGGAATGCCCAAGAGTGGAAGTTTGGATAAAGTGGAGCACTGCTCAACAGAGGAGAAATGGAATATATGCAGATACCAATCTAAATCCCAAGGGATGCTCAAAGTGCTGAGAAAACTGAAATTGTTTGCAGATCTTTACTAATTTATTTTAGTGCTGTCCAAAGAATGACTGGATTTTATAAAATGAATCTGTTTCAAATATAATATATATAATATTATATAATATTATGGAATAGAAAAATACTATGGAAATTCATTAGCCAAACAGATTAGTACTTCTCTTTTACTGTCTTTCTGATGGATGATGTTTGAGGGCTCGGAACACCTCAGCACAGGCATATTTTCCTATAGACTACCTTTTGCAGAATCTTTCAATTTCTTATCATATCTTTGGATTTGTTATCAAAAGACTATGTGCCTTTGGAAATGGGTGATGCAGAAAAACAAAAAAGAAAAACACCAAAAAACAATGTCCCCAGAGTCATAACCTCACAACATCATATTATCATTGCATCATAACATCAATAGTTGATGTTTGCCAACATTTACTTGTTGGTTAAGCTGGCACAAGTACTTTTACTCACTGGTAAAGCAATGAGGATGAAATCCAGAAACTTTATTTGGAACTTGGGGAAGGCTGTCTTGCTTTGATTGAGTCCTGAACAAAAGCGTGACTATGAAAATAAAGCTGTGCATGCATGAAGGAAGTTCACAGACCTTTAAAGGAAGCAATTTTGAAGTACTATTGTGAATTATTATTGTAACAGTTAACGTTGTCCAGTCATCGGCTGGGAAATTGTGTTAAAAGTTTATACAGTAAGTTACTGATCGATAGTGCGGGACGAGCAAAGCAGCTAATAACCTCCAGCCTTCAAGTCTCCTCTCTGGACTACGCTTGCTTGACTCTTGGTTTGCTCAGCTTACATTTGAACAAGTCAGTAGGTGTATGGGAATAGGACAGCTAAATCCCAATACTTACATATCCCGGTAGCTATGCAGCATACCATTGAATAGCTCAAATGCTGCAAACTGCTAAAGACGACGGAGTTAAATTCTTCTTTTGTGCTTAACACATCTGTCACTTGCACTGTCTGCATGAGAGGCATTAAGTGTTCATATGGGCACAGCAGAGCTTGGGCACAGAGGGCCTGAAGAGTTGAGTTACCATTAACTTTGAATTTCTGTGCCTTTGTTAGAGGTTAAAATGATTGAATGAACAGGGCCATCAGAGGCTGCAGTTATGAGATGGCCTGTCAGCTTTTGGCCCCGCAGATGAGGATTTCCGTCATACTTTAGATCCCAAAGAAAGGTGGTTTGAGAGCTTGTTGAACAGGTTGATCAGGAGGCACAAAACTGAAATAGGTGTGTTGAGGTATAGGTAAAAGCTGATGGTATCCTGACAGAATTCTGTCAGGCCTCTTTGCCCCTGTCCGTCCCTTCAAGAGCACCAGGTTCAAATACAAACCAAAGTAAGTGATTTATCTGCACATCTATTCAGCATTTGGTTAAAAGAACAAAATCTGTAAGAACTGAGTATGTTCTGAAAGCTTTTAGAAAACATGTTTTGTCTCCACAGTTGGCTGGAATGTTTAAATCCTGAGATTCTCTTTTGAGCAGAGATCTTTCTTATAACTTTTTGTTTGTGTCACTGATACAAAAATCTCATTTTATACTTTACTGTGCTATTATAAAGTAGGTGGTTACAAAACAAAGGTGACATTTTTCAACAGTCATGCAGTGACTTATTAAGTTAACTTCACTGTTAATTTTACAGATGTGGCTGCACGTGGAGATCATAAATCTTGCAAGTACAACTGGTTCTTCTCATGTTTATAAACAGAGCTCACCTCCTGTGTGTGCTGTTCTTTGCATTTTTTCCACTTCGCTGTCCCAATATGTCTTCACAGCAAACAGGGAAAGCATTTGTGTAGACATAACATTACTAGTTCTAGTTGAGGATGAATGACAGTTGGCATTAGCACAAATTATTACCTAATTTGCTAAACAAGTGGCTATACACTGATTTCAAAACCCCGGATCTCCGTTTTATAGTTGTGGATGCCTTGCTAACTAAGGTAAAGTGGAATTGCCCACCCAAACTGCATCACATCTTCATTTTGTTGTGCAAACACACAGTGAGATAAGAGTTTTGTGTGGCCGCAGCTGTACCTGTTGCGCAGCCCTTACCCTCCCTGGGAACATTGGCCTCAGTGATTACACTCATAGAGGAAAAAACATTCTGTCATGAACCAAATCCTAAAGCTCTCAGGCAGCTCAGTTTATGGTGAACCAAGGCACGTTTAAACAAAATAACGATTCCTCTTATTAAAGTAGAGTATGCAGACATAGCATTGGATTGGTATGACTTTTTTATTTATCTGTTTTAACATAAATGGAAATCTCATTTACTGTCATAATTTCTATTCAGATTGTCATTCATTGTCATGTATTTGTATGTTTTATATCACACACCCATAAATAAAAGAAAACCCCTTTTTGTCCTTTGGGAAATGCTAGTTTATAGGTATCTTAGTCTTTGTGTTGTTCTTTCTGCTCAAAATGTGCTAAGCACTCTCTACGGTCTATTTATAGATGAATGAAGTATGAATGTGTTGACATGAGGTTATATAGAGATTTGCCTGGTGCCGGTTTGAAAATGACTGCTGATGGCCCATCAGTGGAAATAATGACACGTTTTTTTCCTTAAACTGGATTATTTGGTCTTACAGATCTATTTTAATGGAGAATTGATGGCCTTGTCAGCTACTACTATTACTGTGTCTGCATCAACTGCAGTACTGAATGTCTCTTGAAGCAATAAAAGGAACTTGTGAAGCATATCAGCTTGTTTTTAATATTTAGTATAGAATAGACTTAATATTTGTAATACTTCTTTCTTAAGATGATCATGGACTTCATGTCTTGTCTTTTCTGATGTAAGGATATTTTTGTCTAAAGACTCATTCCCGAGAGCTGCTGAATGGCTGGTAGGAATGTGTATTAACTTTGATTTGCAAATAAGGTCAATGAGAATTGGATATTATTTAGTATTTGGTGAATGTCAGGGAGTTTTTAATTTTTTTTCTTTTCAAGTATATGACATGGTTTTTAAAACATTTGGTTTTATATTTGAAACATTTGGTTTATAAACCCTATTTGATATGATATGATTTATAAACCACATCATAAACCATTTGGTTTATGATGCAAAATGCTACGATTATTTAGAATACAGGCAGTTGTTTGTCACAGGAATTGCACAGGCTGAATTCCTTAAGGAAAATACTTTGCATTCTCACTGACTGCTTTTCTGGTTCATTTACCATTATCTTTCTCCTCTTCCAAAGCCCCAGGAAGCGGTTATTATGGCAGAAGTAACATCATTACTTTCATTGCCTTTTAAACAAGAGTGTCAGAGTCTGCAGCAAGAGACACAAGTTGTAAGATTTTGTGGGAATCTCTTATATCTAGCATTCTAGTAGTTGATCTTAATCATGGCTATTTTTGATATACTTGGATATGGGTTGGTATTAGATGGCTTTTAGATGGTGATAAAGACACCTAAATTTAGGTAACTGTACGTGGGCTTTTAAATACACGTGACGTCTGCAATTCAAGTGACTATCTGTTGAGTATCTACTTTAAGGCAAGCAGAATTATTAGTTGTTTGTTTGCTCAGTTACCCAAACATAGATGCCTCATACTGTTCCTGATAACCTAATTATTCCACCTGGCCTGCAGATGCTCCTTTAGAAAGACGCAATTCTACTACAGATCTTAGGTCTCATCTGCCAGCACTGTACAGATGTCTTAGAGGTATATTTAGATGCTCATGTCTATATAGCTGAATTAAAACCATGATCTCCATTGACAATAGTGGAAGCCTAGCCCCACAAATCACTTTCAAATGCCTGTAAGTGAATACAGATAACTGAAGATGTTTGCCTGAAATAATGCTGAAATCAATGTGGATTTCCAAGAGGTGTTCAGTAGTCTCAGAAAGTAGATCCTGTGTACAGTAGCTGTGTGTAAATATTATTTTTTTAGTATATTGTGTCTTTTAAAAATTCCTGAAAGATACCTGAATCTAATGCTGATGCAGATTGTCACTTGCAGTGCTGAGGGGAGGGCCGCTCCCGGGAGTTTTCAGGCTGCGCCAGCTCCACTTTCATTGGGGTTCCTCTGACGACCATGGCTCTG
Source organism: Nothocercus julius (assembly GCA_013398735.1). Classification (NCBI taxonomy): domain Eukaryota; kingdom Metazoa; phylum Chordata; class Aves; order Tinamiformes; family Tinamidae; genus Nothocercus; species Nothocercus julius. The sequence continues at coordinate 12,250,778 of VZSV01000007.1, read as the reverse complement.
AGCACGTTGTGAATGGAGTGAGATATTCAGGAGAGGTAGGAATCTCTACTTTTTACCTCGGAATATGGTATAAAATAACATCTGTCATCATTGTTCATTTGAACAAACAAACAAATCAAAAAAAAAAAAACCAGTCTGTAATGGCTTGCTACTCAATAATAGAAAATATATTTATTTTTCTTTGTTTTCAGCTACATTTGTTACACTGGAATCCCAAGTATAGCAATTACCTTGATGCAGTGAGAAGAACTGATGGCATAGCTGTTTTGGCCATTTTTTTGCAAGTAAGCAGAAGCATGCATTCCTTCTGTGTACTGTTACTAATGAGTTGTCTATTCGTAGCCGTGCAAAAGGAAGATACAATTTTCTCTCTATATTTTCTGGGGATTGTACCACACTGCAGCAAAATGCTCTGAGTATTGTAGTATAATACACTCATGTGATTTAAAGAGCTTTCCCTGGGTGGACTTTCAATAATGCGGGCTTTTCAAGTTATGGGGCATGAGTCATGTTATTTTAAATGGTATCAGATATTATCCTCCTTTGTCCTTGCAGCTATAGTGTCACTGTGTGGTCTATGGATACTGTAAATCCAGATGTATTTTCCTGTGCTTTGGAGACAGGATATCACTAGTAGCCATTTGACCAATAGCAATCAGCTGTTTTCTGTGCTAATCCTGGACAGATTTCAAGGGCAAATATTCATGAACATTCTCCAAGGCAAAACTGACTCACAGACAATACATGGAACTCACCCTTTTTAAAATTCTTTGGGGTATTCAGTCTTAGCCTGAAATCCTGGCTTTGCTATCTCTTAATTTACATTCACCAGAGACATGCAGAAACATAAAATCAGTTTTGAGATCAGCAATTGCAAACACTTTGTCTGATTATGAAGTTTGGATTTAAACTAGAATGAAAATATTTCCACATTGACTTTAGTTTGAAGAGTTGTTTGTCTCAGACTAAATTTAAATATCAGCAGGAATAGCTTTATTGTGAAATTATCCATGATGCTTAGTTCTATACTGATGTCACCTCCTCATTTGGATCATAGCATCTGTTGAGGGAGGAGGAATCATGGATGCAGATAGAAGACAAAGCTGAAGCAGTTGTCCAAACCTCATAAAGCATTTCTGCAAATGTACCTAGAGTTTAAAGTATGCAATACTGGTATGCTTGAGAAAACTTAACAACCTAGTGGTGGCCCATGATGAGAATGAGAAATTGCAGGGAGCCAGTTACTATAGCATCTTGATTGATAGCTGGGTCAGATAAGGGGCATCTAGCTTTGATATCTTTATAACTGAAAAGGTTGCCGAAAATCACTGCCTGACACAGAAATAAAAAGCCTTCAATAATGTGATTGGAAGCTTTTTTCTGCTTCACTAGATAGTCCCTACTGAGTTTCTCTATGAACACACTCAACTTGTAATTTGAGAAAGGAAAATAAAAAATGGCATTCCAAGCTTGTTGCCAGTCTCCACTTTAGAATACTGAAAGAATTGAAGATCAACAGCCAAACTATGCAGTAAATTTAAGAGTAACTTAGCAAGTACATTGTCCAGCACAAGCTATTTTATTATGACCAATTTATGCTACCAAGACATTTTAAAATTGCTCACTGAGAGATGAGAAGGTCCATTGTACGGACAGGCTCTTCTGTCGGAATTGGAAATTATGTAAGTTTCACTGTTGTTTAAGTAGCATTTTAATTGGTGAATCTAGTCCTTCACCAATCATCAGAACTTTTATCATATATCAACTTTATTGTAAAATATTTGGGACACAGTTAGTATGTTCTGACATCAGTGTGAGTTATGGTGTTCACTTTAACTGTAACTCAAAGAGGTTTTCAAAAATAGTGAAAAGTCAGTTACTTCGTTCAGGTATTAAGCATGGTTTTCCCTTTTGTGGACAAAATCTTTTATTTTTCAGTTTGAGATGTTCTAAGAATGGTTCTTTCTAAGCAGATGAGGTGACGGTTGGTTTGAAGCTATATATTTGGTAGTTGCTATATGTTTATCTGTGTGTTCAAAAAGCATGATAAAGAAGGAAAATGATCTATCAGAACTCTTCAAACTCATGCTTTCTTCCTTACAGGTAGGGAAAACTCCTAAACCAGAGATGAAGAGGATTCTTGAGGAAATAAATGCTATTAAAACAAAGGTAACGAAGTTGGGCTCTTTATTACAGGAAGATTACTGGGAATTCTCTGAATAAAAAAAAGTGAAGAGGCATGTTTTTCTAGCATTTCCTTCTGCTCTGTCTTAGATAACATTACATCTGTCTTAGATAATACTAGGTGCTAAGAGTCTCACTGTAAAAGTACATTTCATAATATTTTTTTGTAGACTGTCAGCACAAGTTGCAAACACTGCAGACCTGAAGTATATGTCTCTTAGCTCATTATATGGTGACCTAATCCTATATTCATTAGGTGAGCAGAATTCCCATAGGAAAAAAGGCCAGTAGGAGGAGAGTTGTTTTTGCCCAGGAATGAGTGAAGCATCTTGGTACTTGAAGCTGTTCCAAATGAGGTAGCTTGGGTTCAAGAAAGAGCATCCTGTGGAGCTGTGTGTTGTGTCATGCTTCCCTGGGCCCACCTGCAAGGGTCATTCACTATATCACTGCATGTTGTGTAGATCTGTCGTTTCAGACCATGTATACTGATCTTTGATGTATTTGAGCGTCTCTTTCTTAAAGCACCATTCCTGAATCTTTACCTAATCTTGACTAGAGCCATTGAAGAGTTTTCTGTTCTGTTTTAAGGGGAAAGAAGCTCCTTTTCCAAACTTTGATCCTTCAATTCTTTTCCCTAAATCTCATGACTACTGGACCTACCATGGTTCTTTTACTACTCCACCTTGTGAAGAGTGCATCACCTGGATCATTCTCAGAGAGCCTATCATAGTCAGCTCAGACCAGGTAAATCTCAAGTAGATAACATTTTACCCGCTTCTTGAAGGTTGCATGTCATAACCTGATTTTAAGTCTTTTAATAAGGAAAATGCTTATTGGATTCTGAGAGAAATTGCATGATTAAAAGGAGAGTAAAGATCTGCAGGCCTCAGAAATGTCTTGGAACTCTGTAGAGGATGTGTAAAAAGCTTCAGAGGAGTGCAGCCTATAACCTATTATATGCAATCAACCCATTGGAGACATCTTTGTTTCTGTATGACTTCTGCATTAACTAACTGAAGCAGAGATGATGGTCTCTTCATGGAACAGCTTACTGTTTCCTAGCCCATGTCAGTAAGGTGCTTCAAATCAGGAGATATGACAGAGCTTTAGTGATCTTATAAGGCAATGTAGAGGGAAGGGTTTGAGTCCCACGGTTTGGAGCAGGATTAATAGCAAGCATTGCTTATTATACATGAGAGTTCTTGTTCCTGTGGGCAAGAGATTTCTTTCAACACCTGTGAATGAAAACACAGAGTTTTTTTTCCATTTACTGGTGTCTCTGTCCCCGTGGTATCAATTCTTGGTAGTAGTAAATGATGGAATGAGATGTGGTTCACACCTATTATTTTACAGGACTGAAAATTCGGCTTTGTCCAAGACCTAAAGTGGGAAAGCTCCAGCTATTTACCTGTGTTGCCCTGCAGCCATATAAATCAGAATGGGGAAGTATTTAGTAACAGGCTTGCACCAGAAAATTGATTATGCAGGGTGTTTTTTAGCCTTGTATATTTTCTCAAGCTTCTTTAGGTAAAGCTTTCTTTGTTTTTCCTAATTAATGTTTGAGGGTAATCACTGGACAAATTATGAATTAAAATGGCTATGAAAAAATGACCATTTGCCATGAAAAACAGTGGGACAGTTTGGCAATGAGCAGTTGCCTCATTACTCACCAAATAATGTTTTATTACATTACCCAGGAGGCAGAAGTCCACTGTGCTCATGTAATGCAGCTGGACATGTTCCACTCTTTGACCATTCCACTTTGCAAGAATATCTTTTATTGCAGACATCTTTCAAAAACATCTTTTCTGAGAATACAAACTTAATAGGATTGGTGACTCTTCCTGTCCCACATTCTAGTTGGTGTCATCTAACTAAGAAAGTTATGGCAGAGTCTAGTACCTGTTTGCTGGACATATTTCTGAGAGTTACACTGTCTGAATTGTCACAGACAGGAGGGGCAACCACCGTTCCTCTAATCCAAAAGCCGTCTGTGGTCATTGACCTTGAAGAAAATTTATTCGCTTGCTCACTCCCCCTTAGTTCAATTTCTAGCACTTTGAATGCTCTCTCTTATCATGTGTCAGCCATCGGTTGTATTGATGATAACAAAGTCACTTTTCTCATGCGAGATTATTCCCCTGCTTAGCAGTCTCTAACAACGTGAGCCCAGCACAGTGAGAACAAGAACAGGAATTGAGGGACTGACATGTTATGTGAATTCTGTAGGTCTGTGCAGATTTTCATCTCAGGTTCTCGGGGTGACGATGCATTTCATTGTACAGATATTGATCACTGCGTATGTATCACAAAAAATATTTTCTAGTACTTTGCATTTATGTTTCTCTCTCTTATAAAAATATGTTAGATGAACTGCGCTAAAATTCAGGTATGATGTGAATCTTAGTTGGCACAGATGAAATATAGTAATACAGACCTGCTCCGATTGGCTATCCAAAATAAATCTGTTTATAGATTTATATTACAGAAGATCAATTACAGATTTCTTTAGGACAGTTGTAGTTGTTAACTGAATATCTCTGAATAACTGAATATCTCCGATACATTTTGAATGGAAGAGCTAATCAAATCTTTTATCCAGCTTCATGAAAAGACTTTGATTACTGCTGTGTTTGTGTTGTATTCTTTTTTCATCTTATTTAACATAATGACTATTCTCTAAATGGCCAAGCTTTAGAAAGACTGGAACATTTAAGGTGAAAAGGGACTTACTGCATATAGATGGGACATTGGCTTTTACTTTGAGAGATGGTCTTTGCAGGCAGAATTGTCACGAAACATGAGATGCTGTATGTGAATACAATAAAAAAGACTTTTTTTTTTTTTTTCCAAAGTGTCTGCAATCTGAATAATGTATTGATAAAAGAGGATCATATTACCAATTATTTCTAATTCTAGGAAGTCTGCTACCCCTGCAGCCTTGTTAATAGTATTTATTTTAAGTGCATTTGCCTTTTGTAATGGATCCCTTAGATGCTTTTGCATTTTAGATGCTTGTGCCGTGCAAGCCACATGGCTAATGCAGTGATTGTGAACTGCCACTCCGCAGAAAGAATCAATTCATTAGAAATCCTTGTGAGATTTGTGATATGTGACCCAGTTCCTCAGGTTACATTTAATGAAAAGATAGGAGTTCAGCCTTGGAATTGCTCTATCCCATTGCAGACTAATTTTTTCAGCTTTGTGTAGCTATAGTCTGGATATATACTTACATATGTGTACATATGTGTATGTGTATTTTTTTACTGAGTAAGGCAGGTCTTCCACAAAATGTATAAAAAGCACGTGTTTTCCAACACCACTATATTTCTGGGAATGTTAATACAAACTATGAAATATTTTCATCTCTCACTGCTCCCACACGTATTATCGTTTCAGCAGTTTCACACAAATAATACCATTGTACATATTAAACTGGTCTCTTAATATAGCCTTGTCATTGTTCTTGAAAGACATTTGGCCTTTGTAAGTTGTGTAGTGACGAACAATGTTGAGATGCTTTAGCCAGTACAATCCATAAAAATAAATAAATGAGTCCTTTTGGGATAGCCATTTCGAATTCCATTTTTATAGCACCACCAGAAATTCTGTTTCTGTTGAAATCAGTACTATAAAAGGTAGATACATCAGCATGTTCAAAGTATTTATGAGCAGAGGAGATGCATAGGGCTACATTTTCAAGCATACAGTTGAGATAATGTATGCATCCCCTTCATGTTAAAGCAGTCAGACATGTGCAAAGTGCTTTTTGTCTAATGTTGTGCATGGCAATGGCAACAAGTGGGCGTAATAATTTATCTGTAAGTGTTGCTTCCATTGAAACCCAGAATGCAGCAAGGGAGGAGCATCTACAGCTCTGAAGAACGCAGGCAGAATCCTTCTTGCGGCATCCCACAAAGCGAACATACTGTAAACGGACAAAAAGAAAAGAAGACACAACCTGGAAGTGAACAATCAGTTTATAATTTAGCCTTAACACCTTGAATTTTGGAGTTTCCGGAAAATCAGACAGTAAAAGGGGGTCAGGGTAGGAGACGTTTATTAGAACATGGGCTGTTCTATTCTCCGTTTCTGGGGACTGTCCGTTGTTTAACTGTACATATTTCTGTAGCTGTACACAGTTCGGTAGACAGTATGTATGTACCTGTAGGTATTTCTTACAATCCTGGTCACGTAGGACCTATTCTTTTTCTATTTTGCTATTGCTAGAAAGAAGGAAGCTACAGTTCTTGTGCTGGAAGGGTGAAGGATATTATCAAAGCTTTAAAGGAGGTTTTCTCCTCTGTTTATGGGACTGGGCCAGCCTCCTGGGGTTTAAATGCTGGGCTATGGATTTGATCCCAAGGGAATTCCATCAGGACACTTTTTATTTCGCTCTCCTGCAGATGGCAAAGCTCCGCAGCCTTTCCAAGAATGCTGAGAATGAACCTGAGCTGCCCCTGGTCGATAACTGGCGCCCGACTCAGCCTCGGCATTACAGGATGGTGAGCGCGTCATTCCTGTAGGACCTGGCTCAGAGCGAGGAAGCCTCTGGATCTAAGAGCTGGTTTTGGTTTGTGATCTCTGTTGCTTTTGCACAGAGCTCCAGCTGCAGGTTCTGAGGTGGGAAATGTGCATCTCACTTCTGGAGGACAAAATTTACTTAGGCAAATCCTGTCATTAAAATCAAAGTAGAGAACTGTTTGTTTCTTCATAACTGCTTTAACTTTAACATTAGCTATTCTTACTAGTTTTAGGGAAGCAAAATGACAGTACTAACAACTATAAAAGTATTTTCCTCTTGCCCTAATGTACTTTGGTGCTTGCCTTACTCCAAACTTGCAAGTTAGTAATTGTTTTCAACATTAAATTGGCCATGTCAACCATATTCTGCATTTTGCATAATTTGCATTTTAATGTTATATCAATCAAAATGACATGGACTTTGAGAAATTGGTCTTAGTACCCTGATTATGTACATTCTCTCTTTATATGCAAGTAGCTTTTCTATTGAAAACATGTATTAAAATAGTAAGAGTTTCTAGTTTTTTAATTTAGTTTTTTAACTGACTTTTTGAAGCATATTCTGGTTCCATCTGCAATTACAATGGATCCTGATATCCAAGAGGTTTCTGCACAAATATCTGAAACCATAATTTGACTCTCCTGATCAATAAGCTGTTGACTGGGGTGCTATTATCTCTTGTTATGGTATCAAGAACAATAAAACAGAATTGTTAGCTTGAAGTAACAATATTTCTGCATAAAGAAATCCAGCATTAATAGATATATTTACCTAACAATTTTTGGTTTGTATTTTTTTTTCCAATTCTGAGAAAAGGTAAAAATAAAAAAAAAATTAAAGATTTGTTGATATTCTCTGTTGTACTTCTTTATAAATGGTACCTTTTTCTGATGTTTGCTTGAACTGCAGAAGTACTGGTGATATTTTTTTGTGACTGCAAGGAAATAGCACCTTAAATTTGCTACATCATTGAGACATCCAAATCTGTTATTTTACTGCGAACACCCTATCCTGACACTGGTTTCCCTGTAAGGGCACATGTATCCGCTCCTTCACAAGTTGACTACACAGTGGAGGAGTTAATTCTGTGTTAAAAACATTAATCTCAATGGTAATTTGCATTAAACCCCAGAATATAAAAGAGCTGCTCTCCTGGTAGTGAAGGGATTCTCAGCTGCCACGTTCGAGGGCAGGAGGAGGTTGTTTTGCTCAAAGAGAGGCCTGAGATGTGCTCCCTGACTCCAGGTCCCTCCCTTTGGAAGTTTCTAGACCACTTTATCACTTTGCTTTAATCTTTCAAAGAGGTGATGGTACTTGTAGGGAAATTTCTCTTGGTCATTGTTCATATTTCCCCAAATAATTTCACAAACGGATGACAGTGTGCTCTGCATGTTTGCCCCCTTCATTTCTAGATGGGTTAACCTCTGTTTATGTTGTGCACATTCTCAGCTGATTTTGCAACAGATTGTCTTACCAAAATTTCCATTTAGCCAGATAAACGACTTATACCAGTAAAGCCTAGACTAGTCCCTATGTTTAAGACCAAAAATATAGTTTTAAAATACTCAATGTAATGTAATATTTTCCTGGCTGGAGTCTTCCAAGAGAATATGGCTTCATTATTGACCACCAATACCCAACACAGTGTTAATAGTAGAGATATAAACACACTGCAGGATTATGCCACATGCTTTAAAGGCAGGTTTTATCTATAAAGGTTTCTATATCTCACAAATCTGGGTGAATTTTCAAAACAACATCTGGAAGTATCTGGGAACTGCTTTGCACTAGAGAGGAATGCAAATCACAGAACATTATCAGCTGTGCAGGACAGGGTTTTGATGGCTTTTGTGAAAGGAGCTGTCCAGATTCTGTAGATGAAGCTGATGGCGGCTTTGGAGGTTAGAGCCATATTTACTGTTTTAAAGTTTAAGGTACTAGCAACTTTTCTAAAAAAACTGCCATTTTCTCATGCAGCTTTTTTTTTTTTTTTTAAAGGAATAGTCAATAAATAGTACACTAAATTAGATTCAGTTTTGTTTTTTTACTCAGTTGCGGACATGGGAAAGGGTGCGATTACTGCTAGGTTTTCGCAGTCTTCTTGCCCATCCCTTTCTTTTTTCTAAGTGACTAACTGACCAAATGGGTAACATGTTGAGAAAAAAATGGTTTGGCACACATCAGAGAAAAAATGAAAGTTTAGGAGTAGGAGGAAAACATGAAGAATTCCCATTCTTCTGCTGTAAATTGATCTGCAAGCTGAAAGTATGAGGAGAGATTTGAAGGCAGCAAGGGATTAAATGGTGAGTGTTGGGAGCAGCATTTAGAACTTGTTTATGCCTGATGGAATTTTTCTTTTCCCTCTAGCCATGTTTGTATTTACTTAATATTTCTTCTCCTCTGCCTTCAGCTTGCAGTCTCCTATAACTACAGTAAAAATCATCACTGGTAAAACTAAATTCAGAAACACAGGTCACTGTAATAATAACATCCTGCTTATTTTCACATTTTTATCAGGGTCTGTTGTCCCTAGGCACAGAGCACTCTGGGTTCAGAGATAGCTGGCAAGAAGGGAAAATATCAAATTTTCATCTGGGTGGGGTAGAAGGTAATGATTTATTGCTGTATTGTACTTTACATATCTACATACTTGTTTGTGTCAGGTCTAATCAGAAGCAGAATCACAATGCAAAAATAAGATGTTTGGCAGCATTTCGTGACTTGCTGCCTGCCTCTTCTTCTGCCTACTTTTCATCTGCTGCAAATGGCAAAATAATTCAGCGGGCCCTAGCTGAATAGCCCTTAACTTAGTGCTGTGAGGCTTCCTGAAACTCAACACATTTTAAAGGGACAGCTGTGCCTGTATCCAGCGTACTAACCTTCCTGAATATGAGTAAGAAGATGGACACTGAAATAATTCCTGAAAGAAACTGCAGTTTGTGTAGCTCCAGAGATATGTTTGTGCTCATCAATAATGAAGATGAGTTACCAACATTTTTTTATAAGATCTGTCTGTCTAAACTTGGTCAAAGTGAAAGATATCTATGGTAGAAAATACAAGAAGGGCATTTTTTTTCATGTTACTCGTTGGAAATCCCTTCTCCCATGCCACTGTCATAGTGGTCAGAGCAACTATCCTTGTGTTACCTTTATGCATCTAGACAGGACACGATCAGTCTCACCTTATGGAGTTGTCTGAGGTTGGGAAAAAGGTGTCCAAGAAGAGGTGAACACAGATGTTGCTCTGCTATTTTAATGAAAAGAGATGTGTATTTTAGGGCAAATGGAATGAGAAAAGAGAAAAAAAAAAAGTTCAAAGTTCTCCTGATGGTGAAGGAATTTTGAAGACTTTGAACAAATACAAGGACTAAACTGTAATGAGTGTTGTGTTTTCAGATGGACTGAAGCAATGTCACAAAGTGTGACTGCCGTACTCATTTTGGTTCAGGCTACTTAGATCCTTCTTTATGTGCGAGGTGTTCAGTTTGTCAGTGTGGGATTGGAACAGGGGACTCCATAGCACTGTTTTTCAAAGCAGAACAAGCTATGAAGGAATCTGTAAAGTGAAGTGAGGAACACAGGCGATAAAGTGAAGTAAAGTGGAGCAGGACACAGGCAATATAAACAGCATGACTGACCGTTGCATATTTCTGTACTTGTTGAGTGTATTTTTTATCTCTCTATAGTCAGCACTTTGCCTTCTTATTCAATAATATTACCTATGAATGAGAGAGATGAGCTGTGGAAAAAGAGAATGATTAGTCCCCTGGGAGCCTCTGAAGATTCCTTCATTCATTTTTATTATGACTTGAGTTCAGATTATTTCTCTCATTATCTCTCTTAATATGTCAGTGTCCCTGTAGGATTTCTTGGGAAGGAAGATGTTTAAATATAAAGTGAATAAAGTATTTGTAACCTAAATGTGCAGCTTCATTATTCATACTTATTTGGTGTGGAATTCATCTCCCTCCTTCTCTTCCCCAACCCCCTTGGTCCCCCTACATTATTTTGCAGATAAAGTATATAGGCTCTGTGCAGTGAGCACCATATATGCAGCTTGCCTGGCTCCTAAACGCTCGGCCTGTGGGGTAATCACAGCATTTCTCTGCAGCCCTTGCCGCTTCTTGTGTAGCAGTCAGGGGCTCTTTGCATTTCGGTTTTGATTTGCAATAGCCATGATCTCTGCTCTGCTCCTATAGTGTCTTTCAGTCACCCTGAGCATTACTAGATGCTCAGGAAAACAAACAAACAACAAAAACAGGCTCACAGAAACCACTCAGTTTGCTTTCCTTTCCTCAGATCCTTGGGGAAAATGCTAAGTTTAACTTCCAGCCCCTTATAAGACAAGCATGTGGAAACTACTTCATGGTTGTAAGTTGGTTTCCAGTGTTCAGATTTTGGTTCCTTTAGATGAAAGAAAAAAAAAAAGGAGGTTTTCTGTGACATCTTTTTTTTATCAAAAAGCAACCCTTACAGCTAGAATCTGTTTGTCGTGCATTTTTCTGCTTCTTGCAACAAATCCATGTGTGGAGAGTGTTTGGGATCACAAGAAATGACTGGCAGGGACACTCTGTGCTGTCCTCTGGCAGTGTTCCAGTGGTGACAGCTCACTGGAGCTGAATTCTTCAATCTGTCAGCTGGGAAACCCATCCTAGAGGGGAACAGGCAGCTAATCCCTACCCATGGTCATTAGAGGCCACATCAGGCCATCACTAATGGAAGCAGCTGAAATCTGCTTTGCTTGAGTAACGTTCCACTCCACTGCCTCACCACGTCTGCGCCTACACCAAGCAGATCCGTGTGTCTGTGTTTTAGATCTTACTGTCTATCTATCTCTCTGTGTATACGTATGCACATTGATACATACACAGAACACACACATGCTATGTAAATACAAATGTTCTGTTATTAGCTCAGTTTTTAATGTGTGATAGTATTTTGACTGAAACTAGAGCCAATTTCTGACTGATGGGAGAGAAAACATCCTTCTAGTGAAAGTCAGTCTTTGCCGAAACCTGTCTCCGCCTGGCTGTCTGCCATGTATGGCTGTCTTTCAGAACAAGGCAGCAAAGGAAACAACTCCCTTTCCCTCTTCTTTGGGAAACGGGCATTATTCAGGAGAAAAAAAAAAAAAGAGAGAGAAAAAGGGCAAAGAGGAATAGAAAGAACTTATCAGCTTGGAGCAGGTTTGCATCTTTCTGGAATCACTGGGGCAGTTACCTCTTGTGCTTTTTAACCTGCAACCTGAAGTGTTAACTTTGAAGAAGATGAAGGTGATGCCTGGTCAGGCCATTGAAGGAGAAGCTGATCCTGCTGCACATGTAAGGAGGGAGACGAAGGTGAAAGGTCTCACGGAAGAGCCAGCAAAGACTAGGCAGGTAGTAAACAGGCACAGGTGATCATAGATTTGTAAAACTGATTTAAAGACAGCTCACTGCTGTGAAATATTAGGAAAAGTAAAAGTTGGGAGGACTCCAGAACCATGAAAATATTGAATTTCTCTCTCTGGAAAACTTTGGTTGCACCTCACAGTTAAGTGCTATCATGGCCACACCAAAAGCATGGACTAACTAAAAACCACTTGAGGGAACCTGAGCCCATTAATTCCTTTGAGAACAGGAAGAAAAGGCTGAGACTTTCATTTTTTTATGTGCTACAGAGAAATGGAGTGTTTGTAATCCCACTTGCAAGCAGAGAGCAGCTTGGTTTAATAAAAGCAGTTCACACTTCCACAAGACTAGATGGTGTCTTAGCTACAAAGCATATGCAACTGCCTGGAACACAGATGCGATGAGACAGTCTTAGAGCATTACTGCTGAATTATTTCCTTGTATTCCTGTGGGAAAAGACATGTGTTTCTTTCCTGAGTTTACTTCTCTTAATGCCAACACCCTTGTCCTGTTCTTCAGCAGTGGGGTTGAGTATTTCCTAAAACTTGTGATTCTCTACATGCATAAGATGCAGAGAATGGAAGCGAGATCTGTGGAAATATGTCTGAGATTCTCCCCTGAACACTTGGAAAGTTCTACCCCATGATTTATTGCACTGGAAAATCTTCCAAGCATTAGGTGTATGGCAAGAGAGTGTCTGTGGTTATTGCAGCTTATGGTGAATAATCAGATCCGATTTGTGGCTTTGTGATTATTAGGAGTATCAGAAAGCTGAGGGAGTATATGCTAACAACGTGGCTACAGTCGGTAAACCAGGACACAGACAAAAAGACTTTTTTCACAGCATACATGTAATACTGGAGGATTAAGGGAAGCAGAGTGGGTGTCTCAGTCTCAGCAGAGCCTTCTGCTTTAATTCTTTCTACACATTAAGCTTTACATACCTAGAAGCACCTGGGCATTAAATATTGATCAGCAGACACAACAGAACTTAAGACACATATTGCTCATGATGCCTGGGAGCTATCACTGGTATAATGACCCAATGCTTTTATCACTAGTTTTTAAGTTAATCCTTCAGTTCCAACAAAGAATTAAACTCTTCTCTCTGTCCCTCACATCATATTAAGACTGGAAAGTAAGTTGTGGAGAGCTTTTAACAGTGTTTTGCAGTAAATATTGTACATCTAATGAATAAGAACCCTGACATGGACTTTAGAGATTTTAAAAGAAAGCTTCTGGCCTCCCAACTCTGAAAGTGTGGATGGGCATCATGTATATTAGGCTTGGATTGTGCATACCTCATGAGAGGGCGATAAGAGCTCTTTCACCATGATGGAAATTCACTGCCTCAACTCCCAAGACATCCAAGCAGCCTGGCAACAAATAGTTCATATCCCAAGACAAAAGTAAACTTTTCTCTTCCTTCCTCCAAGAGGTGGTCCTTAAAGGCTTCCTGACTGGTTTGTGTAAATCAACTTAAAGACACTGTAACTGGAATACTTTGTGGAAGAAAGAAGGACCATGTTGTCAACCCAACTAATCAGAGGGATGTTTGGGGTTCTGTGAATTTAAATTTGGGGTTTTGTGATACATTACCACCACCTTTGCTATTGTGTGGTGTTGCTGCTGGTTTTTAGATAACGGGCTGCAGGATTTTTCTGGCACAATGTGTGAAGAATGCACCTTTTATTTCTTTATTGTAGTAAAGACTGCTGAAAACCAATTCTTTGTTAGCGAAATGGGGAAGAAGATTAAAATAGTTCCCCTTTAGGATTATCAGGGAATAAGACCATTTTGCCTACCTGATATTCCACAGATTTATGCTGTCATTGTAGGGGCGCATTCTCACTTAGTTACAACTATGACTTCTCAGACTACTTTGATACTGGTTAGGGTACCAATTCCACTTGGGATCTCAGTGGGTTGACTGATGTTTTCTATTCTGAAGTCTGGCATGTGCCTGCAAGTGCTCAGCTCAACTTCCAATGGCGTTAAACATTAACACCAAGGAGACTCACAGTCCTTTTTACTCATCAAGATTTCACATTACTACAAAAAACCTACTTCAAGAGAACATAATGATACTTCCTGGAAATTTATGCTTTTGTAAAAAGAGTTTCTCATTAAAATCTTATTGCTCTATTATGTATCTTGGTTATGTGCTGTTTTAATTTGGTTTCCCATGTGTTAAAGTCTGCTAGTGAAGGAGCTCTGAGACAGGAATTCAAAGAGAAAGATGCTGATGTTATAGAAAAATATGAAAGTATGAGGATTGTATGTAGCTTTCATATAATAAAAATAACTTAGAAAAAATTTCTGTATGACTAGACTGTGCTTCCAGTAGTGTACTCAAAAATGTTTATTATAGAATTAATGAATAGTATAACTTCTGCTGTCATCCAAAATATCTATTTATTCAGTGTAGTATTTATAATAGAAGAATTTAATTAAATCATTCTGTATTGGATATGATTATGAAAGCATGGGTTTTGCCCCCATCTAACAGGGCTAGAGAGCGCTTCAGGAGGCTGTGTACTTCTTCCATTGGGGCAAGTATATAATACTCACTATAACATGCAATCATTAAAGACTTTCAGATTTTTAACTGATACTTAAATTTAGATAGAAGTAGTTGGTATAATTTACAGCTAAGTACAAGAGAAAAAAATACTAAGTATTGTGTCTAGTTTCCGGGTTAGTGTATGATGATCATCGCTACTTATTGTTGGTATCACAAAGAAATCTAAAGCTAGCAGAAATCATGGTGGTGTATCTATACAGAAACTTTTCTGTTCCCTTGATCTGGAATGGCTCTGTAGTGGTATTACCATGTTAACACTCCCAAAGAATTGAAATAGCACATTGGTCTTTGAAGGAGGCTTCAATTATGCTTCTGCTTCCATGCTTGGCTTTAATCTTGTTAGCAGTCCTACTAGATTAACAACATTTATAATGGCTTAAAGTTTGAATACCTGGAATCTACTGGCAGGTTCTTCCAGAGAATGCACAGGAAAATAGATGGATGTGAGAATGGTTTAAAACAGGTGTCTTCCTAATGTGCCAGAGTTGTTAAGATTTATAAGGCATGCAAAGGAGATAAATCTTTTTATCTGAATATGAATAGGACCTCAAATTCTTGTTATGTTTCAAAATTGTGTTTAATGTGTGCTAAATAACACCATTTTTGTCCTTCCCAAAGCATCACCTGCACATGCACACACAAAGTTTGCATCCAAGAGTGATCTGCTCTGGGAAAGCTTGCTAACAACAGCAAGTACCAAATAATCTCCTGTATGACAAACATTCTTCCAATGTCTATCCACGTGTATGAGCAAAAGATACTTACAGGAAGGAAATGGAGTTGTAAGAGGTTTCCTAACCAGAGCAGTGAAGAGTTCAGAAGTTCAGAAATTAAGCTATAGCTGTTCCTGTTCTAAGGGGAAGTGTAAGAAAGCAGTGGTGATTGATAGTGTAGAGCAAGGATGGAGGAAGTGTGGAGCACATGGAGAGCTGGACTTGGTGTTAGGTGAAGACTTTTTTTTTTCTCCAATGAGGTGAAGGCTGCAAGAAGACTGGAGTATAAGGGGAAAATATTTTGGAGAAAAAGAAAACAAGAGGGACATTTTGCCAGTAAAAGCTGCCTAGAGTGATGGAGCATGGAGGAAGAAAGGAAATGGGACACAAAATAAACATACATAGCGGGGAAAAATAAAAAGAGATGGAAGCTGAGAAAATTGAAGAAAAATGAAGAAAAAAATAAATAGGGAAGAACGACAGAGCTAGACATGTTTTACTAGATATGAACCATGATCACATACAGTCAGAAGACATTGCTGCAGTGACTTATCCTAAATGTAGGTGATGTCCATTGGGTAGGTCTGTAATCCATTCAATCCATCAATCAACCAACATTTCATATTTCCACTTCCCCTCTTATTTTTTTATCACAATTTCAACTTCTTGAAGTCCAATTTATCCTTTGACTAGATTTTATTTCTCTGACTAAGTAAATCTTATCACATATACAAACCATATTTCTGGGAGTGTTACCAACCTGGCATTGCTGGACGGGAGTATGTTCTTAGGAGATCTGCATCATTACGGTTGGACTCAATGATCTTGAAGCTCTTTTCCAACAATAACGATTCTATGATTCTATGATCATCTTCTGTTTAAGGCATCAATTCATACTGTTCCACGCTTTCCTGTTCCACTGCCTTCCTTTGTATTCCCTGGCAAATCATATGCAGGTAGAATATTTGGAATCATATATTTAGTCATTTTTTCTTTTGAATTTGACTCCTGAATTATTTATTTTCCCCTTCCTTCCCTATTGACCTGCTGGGAAGGACAAAAAAAAAAAAAAAAAAAAAAAAAAAAAAAAAAAAAAGAAAAAATTGTTAGTTGTCAAGCAGCAGCTATTTTCTTTAATGACTGTGAGGTGTTTGGACCTAAAATATTGTGACGTGAGTCTGTCAGTTGAAAGTTCACAAATCTTTCGGCAGTAGTTCTGTTCCTGCTGGAAACACACTGACCTTTGCTCTCATGTTTCTTCTGGAAGTTGCTCTGTCAGTTTGATGATTTAAGTCCTTGGCAAGTTTAATAAAGTAAGTGGCTGCAAAATAATTGTGAACTCATTGCCCGTCTAGTTTCTCGTTAAAATGTCTAGTATGATCACTCAACTAATGATAGCTCCTTGAGTAAGTTAACGTGCATGTGGTATTCTTAGCAGCCTCCATTAAAAGTGGGCAATGTAGACCTTATTTCAAAAATAATTTATAATAACTTCTGAGAGAGTATCTAATGAAGAGAAATCTGCAGACTGCCTAAGAGAAAATAGTGTAGTTATCTTTAAATTCAGTTTTGTCATGTCTTTATATACTTAATAATGAAGGCCAAACCAACAAACAAAAAAACTCTCAGTGCTATCCATGGAAAACAATGAACCATTACACACTTCTAAGCTGCTTTTGTATTGATTATTTTTTTGCACATCTCAGGTGCTGAGTAACTGTTAAGCAGTTCATGCATAATTCATTTTGCAATGAATGGCAGTAAAATCCACTATATGCAAATATTTGAGGCTTCCCTCTGATCTGTGAGGATGCTCAGTGGAAAAGACTGCTCTCGCCTGCTTTTGAAACGAGTGACTCTGGCAGCAACAGAACTAGTTAAGTCTCATATGCTACAGACCTGTGCCCTGAAATGTAGTTCCCGTGTGGATTCCTTGAACTCTAACAAAGGTTGTAGCCTTTCCCTGCAGGGACATGAATGAGACTTCTCCCCTCTTTTTGGCTGTTCCATAGAACCTGTGGGAAATAAAAAAAAAAATGAGACTTCTTCCATTGTCAAATTTGGTCAAGAGGTTCAAACATGTCTAAGAGGGACTGACTGTAAGATGCACACACATATGAATGTGCACATGCAGATTTTCTTCGGGTAAGCAAAACAGCTTGCCTTGTTACTTCTTAAAGATCAAAATGGCTACTACAAAGAACAAAGAAATGTGAGCTAGTCCACATAACATGAAATGTCATGATCTCAGAAATGTTTCTGTCTCTTATAAAGTGAGCAAGACATTATTTTTGAGTGATTAATGTTTTACTAAAATGTATGAATTCAAATTGTAATAATGCAAAATTTGCGGATGTGGGCTGAAGACGAAATGTAAGATAATGCATTTAATGGATGGCACATAATAGTGAACTTGGATTAGTTAGTGATTCTGGTCTGAAAACAGAAAGCTTATCCTCTTCAATACTGGTATTTTTACATACCCTTGACTGCTTCTCCTCTAAGAGAGTAAAAGGGATGATAACAGGCAGATCTTTCTATATTGGTATTTTTCAGAAGCTTATACTTGCTAATACTTATGCTTTTCATTAAAAAAGAATGAAATCAATGCAAATTCATAGCTGATACCCATACACCAGCAGTATGAAGTGTGGGAAAATGATTAATTTCCTGTGGAGGTCATCTATTTTTACTTTCTCATAAAATTATTCTCTTAACTTTTTGCTTCTGAGTAAGGCCATTAAGAGAGGGGGATGAATATCTGTAGTCTTGCTCTCCCTTATTAAGAACAATTATAGGCTGCTATTTGACCCTCCAATCTGGCAGAACAGCTCTTTTATAACTTTTTACTCATGACATTGGTGTGGGAGGTTTCTGAGGCCAGAGACGAATGTGTTTGAGCAGCTGTTCTGCTAGGGATCACTGCGGATCTTTGTGTGAAAAAGGTGATTCACTAAGAAGATTAAGTGTGTATTTGGTCTCTATACAAGCCACATAACTTACATACATTCCTTTGTTTATTCTGGCAGACGCGTGCAGAGATCTAGATGGGTTTCACCTCAGACACTTTGATGCCTCCCTGTGTCTTGCTCTGTCCAGCCACGCCAGCATTTCTTTTCTACAGTTTCTTTGTGGAGTCTAACACAACCCTCTGACCAAAGTTGATATTAGCGTTGCATGACAACATTACTCAGCTTAACAGTGGAGTCCCAGTAGCTCAAGTCACAAAGTTACTTCATAGGCGTTGGAAGATTCTTCTCCTGATCTCAAAGCTCAAACCCATAAACTTCTCCCAGAATAAGGCATCTAGAGTCACGCCAATCCCTGGTCCAAGGGGCCATTATGTTAAGCAATCACTGAATATAATGAATAGAGCAAATCTGGGAGCCGGCACGTGGATCTCCTAATACGCATGTGAAATCCCCACCCAGGAGGCTGCCTGTCATGGTAGGGGAACCATGCTTCCCCTTACAATTTTGCTGTCTCTGTAGTCTTTGAAAATTTAAACTTCTCCTTCAGAAATTCATCAGCTTCAATTCTTGGAGACCAAATAATTCTGTAGAATCTTGTTATTAGGATTTTAACCTCAGGATTCCGAGTTATATATCTGAACTGCTCTCTCTGGAGAACTGCAAGGCATCATATATGAACAGTACCCCAACAATCTTTTTAAAGGACGGTGGCAAAACCTGTGTTTTGGAAAGGATTTTATTCTACGCTTCATATTACATTGGCTGAAAAAATGTTTACTATGTAGATCCTCTTTGTTTTTTGAGGGGCAAGAAATACGGAAAAAATCTGAGGATAGGATATTTCTATTCATTTGCATGCAGACAAAATTTCAAGTGCCATTCTAACTATCAGGCCAGGTATGAAAGTTTGTCTATTTGCTGTGTAATTTTTTTTGCTGCTGTTGTTTATACTTTGAAGTTAGGCACCTATGTTTGATTAAGTGTTGTTTGGTATTTAGCTATAAACAATAAATCTGTTAGAAGAAAATGTATTTTTAAACTGATAACTATCTCTCCTTACACACTGTAATTGCCTTTGCACTGTTCCAATAAAGGAGATGTTGCACTGAAGGCTATCAGATAATGCTTACTTTGCGATGAAATGTGAGTGCTTGGAAGTTATATATATATATTGAGTGGGATTTGGGATCACTGTTTACATTGAGAGAAGTTTATTTTTTCTATTATTAGCCTCATAAGCAACATAGCCCTTGAACCTACTTTCACAAGTCAGTTGATGGTGAGGATTGTGAATGAGTGACCTTGCTCACACTCCGGTGATGTATCATGCACACTCATGTTCTTCTAACAGAGATTGCGTATTCACTTCAGACTACAATTGAGGATCAGTATCTGTAAACCTTAAACTTTGCCATGTGAGAGGAAAGTCACCAATCTGTTGGAATTTCACAGTAAATGAGTTGGGAGTTGAGAAAAACAAACAGCTTAGGTGAAGCTTTCATCCCTGGATTACTCCAAGTCAGACTGTGCCAGAGCATATTCCTGTAGATAACTCAAGTCATATTTGACAGGAGTCTTGAGCTGCAGCAAACATGCCATTCAAGTGAGTATATACAACAGCATGGCAATAATCACCCAAGGAAACAGAGGGCTTGCACCATGCATTAACCGTACATGCTTTTGTTTTAAAGGAAGTAATTACAAATTAAGCACTACACTGATTTTATAAAAGGTTGGTGATCACTGATGCATTACATAATGCTTTTTTCCTCAACACCTATAAAAGTCTTACTGTTGTGAATAGCACCAAATCATCTCATGACACGACTGAATTGTTTAGCTTTAGGGCACTAATTTGTTCTTACACGTTTCATGGCCCTTTTCTCCCAGTAGTGGAGATGTCTTTGGATGTAGCTTTTATAAAGTGCTGATGGGTGCAATCTGCAAAATTTCAGAAAGCCAGTCCTGCACTGTAGGGGAAAGGTGCATTTTCAGGGAGAAGATTTCTAAGCAAAAACTGAAGATTTAGGATTAGACAGTTTCTGTAACATTAAGTTTCTAAAAATGGTTGAGTCTCTTTATCGAGCACGTTTGCTTTAAGTTACTTATAAAGTCTCTGATGTTTACAAAGATGTAATGGGACTTGCATATGTTCAGTTTTACTAGGGATGGATCAGAACCAGCAAGTGCAAAGGGGCACTGGTGTTCAGAATATGAAGTGCCACAGAGGACAAGGCCAGAGATCAGGTAACAGCTCTGCGTGAAAGACCTCCAGAAGCTGAATGTCAATGGAGAGCCAGCCCCTCAAGGCAGTGTTCACTCTCCCTTCTGTATGCAGTGTAAAGGGCAAATTGTGCAGCTCTGCTGCAAGAGCCAGGAAACTGGGCATTTCACACCTAATGGTGACAGTGACATATGTAATATTTTGTAATAACTTATGATGTATCTTAAGGACCTTGGAATAAAGAGTATCCCACAAAAGCTGAGTTCCTTAATGATTCATTTAATGATCTACAAATGATCTCTAATGTCACTGATAAATTTACGCAATGATTTACAGTATGTGTTTATATAGACTGGGTCACTTGTGTGCAGCAAGGAAGAATTTGATTTCAAATGTTCACCGTGGAGGGTAACGTGTCTGAATGACAATTTGTCCATTGTAACTGCTCATTTGGCATTTATTTTAAAAACTTTTGTTAGGCAGAGAAGCATTTCTGTGATCACCAACTGCAAGAGAATGAGATCAAACAAATGTTTAACCATAATTCAGTCTTTTTTTCCTGGTTCAAACAGGTACAGTGACCAATGTTGTGTATGGCATAACAAACTACAGACATAAATTTTCTTCTCAGACATTTATCAACAAAGCAATGAGAAATCTTGTTGTTGCCAGCAGACTTAGGACATCAATGTAGCCACAGTTTTCATTTCACTTCATATATGTCATGTGCAATTTATATCTATATACACCTACATCTACACACAAGCACTTGCTTATTGAAGCACATAGATATTCTCATTGAAATCTCAAGACAGGGCTCTAATGTCTTTTTGGATCTTTGTGTTTACTTAACTACAGTCATAGACAAACAACAAACTACTAAGCAATAGCTACACCTCCCTTCCTCTCTGACTTATAGATCACGTACCCTGAAATGAAGGAAGGGAGTGAAGCAGAAAGGAAGGGAGATTCAAGCTCAGATAATTACAAGTCTAACAACATGCAAGCTGCACGCCCTCAGATGATGCTCAGGAACCTGGTGTAGCTGGATCAGAAAATGGAGCAGGCAGAAGGAAGGTAGCCTGCTACACTCAAAACTCCCAAGGAAAAAGCAGCAGAGAATAAGGCAGGCTCAGCTCCCTGGGCTGGCTAGAAGGACAGTGGTGCAGGTGGGACCTCTCTCTCACCTGCACAGACAAAAAGAGAGAGGCAGAACTCATGGGATTAGCCTGGTGTTGCCTTAGCTGGACTGACAGCTGTTGCTTCCTGGCAGCTCCTGAGAGTATATTTGTCATTGGTGTATTGCATGTACAAGTGGTCAGTGTTTGCTAAAAACAAAATAAACTAATTTATTGAGATCCTGGTGGTGCCTGCATGGGAAATCAAATTTCCCTCATAGCCTAGCTGGTCGCTATGTGGTGGTGACAGTCTTGTTCTTTGCAAAAGTCTCTGCATCAGTTTGCTAGAATCTAGATGTGTCTTTACTGATTTTTGCCAACATGGGGCAGAGAGCAGCAGAGCAGAGGGAGCGTGTGAGTGAACACAGATCAGAATGGGCCCCGCTCTATAACATGTGGGTACAGGAAGCTTAAAAAGTGTGCCCCTCCTCGGGAGCTGTGCCTGTGGCCCAGCCTTCACTGCACGACATGCAGTTATGGGACCCATGGCAACTCCATCCACAGCCATCAACATCTCCCAGCATGTCACGGTGCTTCCCCGTCACCTGGCTGCAGCAGGATGGGCCAGCAGTTGCTCTAGGGATGTTTCTTCTTCAGCTTTGTAGCACTTGGGAATGGCCTGGTTCCATGGACAGTGGTGTTTCTCATGTCTGCCTCTGCAGGGAAGCCTTCGCTTTCAAGGAGCAGCACACTGGTGTCCAGCAGGAATCCTGAGCTCCTCCTCCGTGAACGTCGGGCTAGGGCATGAAGGACGTGTGCTTTTTGCTGCTCAAATATTCAGTTGCTATCACTAAGTTCAAATAGAAATGTAAGATCATGACTGCCTTTCCTCCCAACCACTGCCTCTGACTGCAGGCCCCAGGAGACATCTCCTGCAGCCTCTTCCAGCTTGTATTCAATGTCAATGTCAAAGTCACAGTGCAGCTTTCTCAGTAGGGTCACGGGCTGGCTTTTCCCACCACTGCAAGAGCTGATCTTCATTTGTTTGACTACGGTACATGATTTGTTGAATAGGAGTTGTTCAGACACAGACACTGTCAAAGGATCTCCCTGAGTGGCTCCAGTAAATCCAGTCTTGTGGCACTCAGTTACTTCAAAGGAATTACTGGATTAAGGAGAGGAGAGCTGAGTGCAGAAATAAGCCCTATATAACTGCAGCCGGCAGCAATGCTTCTGGTTTTGAATACAGAAAAGTTGCAGTCACTGAGATTTCAAGTGAGAGGGGGAGTGCTGGAGGAGCTCCCCCAGGAGGACCTCCTTGTTGCGTACTGCACAGCCCCCGTGCTTTGGTAGACATGAATGCTATTTGACTCTAAATCAATGATAGCTATAAAAGCAAAACGTCACATGCCTAGATGTAAAAATGATATTCATAGAGGTGCCTATAGCTGCACAGGATAAAGAATTTTAGCCAGACTCTGCCATTTGTTTCCTATTGAACAACATATACTATATAAACAGCAGGAACACTGTTAAAGATTGTTTCTCTAAGCTTCTAGAATGCAAAAAAAACATAAATGTCACCCAGAAGGAGGTGTCACACCCATCCCTCCTGTTTACTGAATGTATGAATGCCTGTTTTTTTCTTAGGAGTGCTCATGATCCCAAATGCTGACTCTTCATCCCTCTGTGTTTATGTCTCTATACTGTGTATATGGCTGCAGGAAATGTATCCAAAGCTGAGTTTTCTCTGGGTCTCCCTGAGTTCACAGCGCCAACTGTGGCAGATTTAATGGTCATCTGGAACCTGGCATCTCCAGAACTGAGGAATACAAAGTTACTGGTGATTTTCATCATTCTCTAAGCTCATGACAGGGTGTGGGAATGAAAAGTAGAGGAACCACACATTACTAGACTGGTTTCTGATGTCACCCTCTCCCTGCTGGAAACAACCCATGCATCAAGTGTGAAGTATCACAAGAGCGGGGCCAGGTCTGCAGGTGAGCAAGGGCTGAAATGTGTGTGTGTGCACATGTGTGTTACCATTGCTCATTTTGTGCCTGGTTGGTCACCACAAGCCTTTTTTTNTGGTAGCACTTGCTGCCAAGACCTTTGAGACTTTGGTGCCAGTCAAAAGTAAACAGCGGCTCCGTTTCTCCAGATTTGTATTGGCCTACTCCCCTGAGAAGAATCGGGAAGGGAGCTGACACTCCCGGACACAAGTCACATTCTCCCTGGAGGAGCTGGGAGGAGATCTCCAGTGCCAGGGGCAGAAAGCACAGCAGGGCAGCCTGTGCCCCTTCTGACACACTCAGAACACTTGTGCCTGGCTATGGCTTCGCTAAATAAATCAGCAGTCCTGGAGTGGTGCTGCATTATACTAAATCTATGGGACTAAAAGAAATAATTTGCAGTTGCATTTCGAGAGAAGTTAGTAGCATTTACATGTACAGAGTTTCTTGTGATTTTTTTCCTCCTTTCTACCCAGAATATTCAACTTGATTGTCTTCAGATTCAAAGACTGCATTTCAAGTCTCCATAAATTAGAGAGGGACAAGAGAGAGGGGCGTGCCTTGTTTAATTTGTAATTAGGACACCTGAAAGTGTGGCCAAAAGAGAAATATTTCACTTTCATCAGTTTGATTCCTTTTTCTATATAAAAAATTATGGCAGGATTTCAGAGAACCAAAAAATATAAAGCACAAATACAAAACCGTGGTTTTCTGTGCACTAAAGCCCTCACTTTATTCACAGAAAGTGGGCTGGAGATCTGCTGCAGCAGAAGGTTTTACCTCCAGAGGGCTCAGAGGTCCTAAAAGATGTGCTTGGTATATGTGAGATAAACCTATCCCTTATCATATGCTTGTCTCTCATTGCTAGTTATTGAGCAAAACTAGAGAGTAAATTTGAGGAGACACTGAATGTTGTGGCTAAGTCATCTAGACTTCACAGAGCCCAACTGGTTTTGAAAGAGAAGATAATGTTTCTCCAGCCATTTGGAAGCTGATGAAAGGATCTGGATCCAAAGCCTATCCAGAGCCTATGTACAGTTTGGCCCTGCTGGCCTTGGGGCTATTGGGAGATGTGATGGCAGCGGTACGTAAGGGCCAGTTTCAAAGCTAAATCTCTATAGAGAGCATGAACATGTAGTGTGTGCTGCCGCCCTGCTGCCATTTTTGTGGCTGGCATCGTGGCAGGTCCTGGCTGCAAAGTTGCAAGTCAACTGCACCTTAGCCCTTCAGCTCGGCTCTGGAGTTTGGCTCAGGAGCTGCAAAGTAGCTGCCTCTACTGAGCTGTGATTTCCCCAGCACTTTAATTTGGCCAGCTGTGGGCAGATTAACATAGGGATGGAGAAGGAATTTCCCTGATATCAGGCCACATCCTGGGCACAGAGTTGTTTGAGTTGCTTATCGAGACATTTGAAAATGTTGTTGAATGTATAAGGCAATCTATTGTGCTCTAATCTCAGCCAAACAAAGCTCAAACAGTTTGAAGTTTTTGCAAGCAGTTTAGTGTGTGGCTCATATGTGACACGGAAATACTTAGCAGCTGCAATTACAAAGTACTGAAAACCAGGATCTTAGTCTGTGCTGGGTATAAGGTATGGCTGTTGGTTCCTCGTGTTAGACAGATGACTAGCCCTTGAAAAAGAAAAAGGGTCGAGATCATTGTGCTTTAGCAGAGGAAGAAAGTCCAACTGAGTGGCGCTAATGTATAGGCAATATAGACTCACCATGTCTTTCTACTCTTTTCTGCAGTTCTGTCACCTAATTCCTGTGGGCTGCTCTGCCCTCTAGTGACTGCCACGTTGTCTCCACGTGCGTCTCTCCCTTTCTCCCACTCGAGTGATGCTGACCATGGCTCAGACCCAAGGGTAGGAGGGGTAGGTTGAGGGTTTACAGTGGGGTTAATTTTAGGCATGGCAGAAATTCAAAGACTATAGCTCCTGTTGAAGCAGGGGATCTCTGTGCACTGCTCTTTTTAATTACAGCTAAGTTTGTCATCACCTATTAAAAATAATCTGCACCAGTCTATTTGCCTGAAAAAATGCATAGGCAGCATATGTATGTGCATGGTGCTTCTGAATTTGTGTGCAGGTGTGTATATTCTTTCAGAGGCTCATTCTGGCCGTGGACTTTGTGTATTTGATGAATCTGTTCTTTTTTTTTTTTTTTCCCAATCCTAAAAGATATGAGTTCCCTGATTCTCTCTGAGCTTTGTACTAAGATGGTAACTAAGATCAAGATTTTTATTTGAGGATCTCATCATTTTGACAACATCGTTCAGTGTTGTCAGGTCTAGCGACCAAACTGCAATTCCTTATCTCTCTCTACTCCTTGAGGCAGGAGCAGCATCTCCCAGGTAGGTTAGGGAACAGGTTTAAGGGAACAGTCATTCTTTGTTTGCTCCAGAAAGAAGCATTAGATCAGATGGATACTTTTTGTAGAACAGATTAATGGGACCTTGCTGACTAGATATGATATCTTTGACTTTTTTTTTTTTTTTCCTCACATATGAAAAATGCTGGAGAATGACAAGACAGATGCTGAGTTACTGCTCTAGTGAGACACATGCAATTTCCAGTTTAGTCTCTTGATAGTTTCACTCTGGAGTATTTGAAATCTGTGTGCAATGTTAAGAACTCATGTTAATCATTATAAAGCTGTAAAATTACAAGAGCTAATATCACACCAAATTTTGTAATAAAAGGTTTTGGTCAAGCTGAACAAATCTTAAGCATAGGTCACAAAGTGACAAGTAAACCTTTATTCCATCTGTCTGAAAACAAATGGCATGGGAGCTCACGAGGAGTAGACACATATGCGAAACGATGACTTAACTACGCAAATAGTTTGTATCATTGTTTGCACGTACTATCAACAGTCGAATTTATACCTAACTAGTCCTTTCATGTGATCAGTGGCAAAAAAAATAATCCATTACCACAATATCATGTGCTCATTTCAATGGCAAGGAAGAACAGTATGATCTTTTATTTCTGTTTTGGTTAATTATGATCCCAGCGCAGCTAAGGCCATACTGAACAAGCAGAATTTGGCAGAGTTGTATTTGATGTCTGCTTTGACATGTCAAATTACTTTTGCTTTATTTTACTAACTAATTTTTATAATATCTTTGGGAGACAAAGTGCCCCCTAGATGTTCATTATTACAACATGATCATGGTGAAACAAATTCATTTTATTCATTTCTAGATTTTAATGGTGCCTAATTAACATTTTTGAACTCTGATGCTCCTTTTTCCCATTGAAAAGAGCAGTGCAAAGACTACACTTTACATTTTGAAAAACTATGCTGCTTTAGTTTAATTTGTGGACTGTCACCCCAGTCTGTAGGGCTGGTATCTGCTGGAAGTTTTAACACCTATTTGCAAGGGCAGGCTCAGCTTTTCATGTCGATGTCTAACATCTTTCTACCTCTAACACACACTCAGAGAAGAAATCTGCACAAAGGAATCTTGTCTTTGTTGTTCCTCCTTGATTAATCCTTCTTTTGGAAAAACTTTCTGCTACCCCACATACCTCCTCCAGATGCTCAGATAGCAACACTGGAATGGTCGGCCCATTCAGAAACCTAGAAGCTACATGCGCTTTATTTTTGTTAGAGTTCCTTGCAGATCATGATCTTGATCCCATTGTGGCTGGACTGAACTATACAGCAGAAATATGACTTGATTTTGCAAATTAACAAATGGTCCACAGTGAAACTGGTCATTATTGCGCGATCAGCAAAACCTGATTTGGTCAGAGCTCGTCCTGATCAGGAGGATCAGGATTAGGGCTACACAAGGGGACTGGGTTGGACTTTCGCTCAGACATTTAAGGCAGGAGAAGCCCAGGAGACAGCTGAAATTCCACCTAGAAGATTCCATTCTAAAATCAATGCCTGTTTTATTAGATAAATGACATATATATACGTTTGGAAATCATCTTGTGCACGTTATTTCCAAAGCAACGCTTTTGGGCAACTGCCCATCATGGCAATCTCACAACAGAAACATCCTTTGTTAGTGTAAATTTCTGGAATTGGTGAATATAAACAGAATAATTCACAAAACATAACTCCTATCTAGGGAGCATAAATTGTACTGTCCTTTAGGAGGATGCAGATTTTATCACACAATTCTGTTCCAGTTTACTCTGAAGGGATGCTGTCTCTCTCCACAAACTATTCAATGACTATCCCCTACAAAGAATAGCCTCCCCTTGGCTAAAATCAGCCATTGTATCTTTCACTCACAGGGATACTGAATATGTGAAAAATTTGTTAAATCAAACTTCTGGCAATTGTTTTTCTCATTCAGGGGGGAAATGAACTTCCTTTTTTAAAAAAATCCATTTCTTTAAGGTTGAGACCTCTGGAAGAGCAAGGATCCAGCACCAGCTCCTGGATGGGACGTCCAGCTCTTCCAAGACCAGCTGCTGGAGGGCTGCACTACGTGAGTGTGTGACGGGTCTGCCCTAGCAGATGGAGTGAGGCTGCAGGCCCTGGGGGTCTGTGTGTCCAGGAGGTAGCAAATGGGGAGACTGGGGATCAAGGGGTCAGCTACTGGGTTGGCTGAGTGTCTAAGCCCAGCTGCTGCATGGATATACATTGTGCAAATGTATATGCATATGAATACATATATGTCCCATTGATGGATATTCCTTCTGATCAGCAAGGGAAGGAACCAGAGGAGGCCCTTGTTGTTTGTGCTAAGAGTGCTCTGAGAGTGTCTGTCTGTGTTGAAATGTGTGGCTGCCCACATACACATATATGGGGCGCTCTCTGTCTCTTATGCACATGTACATTTGCAAGTGTCAGTGCCTAATGGCAATATATGCTCAGCCTTGCTGCTAGGAACATGGAGCTGTGCCACCCTTGCCCCATGGGGCAACCAGGCTCAACTTCACTGTAATTAATGAATAATGTACAAATAAACCAGGGTTAAGCATTTCTGTTGCTGCTTAAAAATCCTGGCTTATTTATGACTGCTTATTTTTATGAAAAATGGATCACTGTCATACAACTTGAGTGCAAATACGATGAGAATCATCATCTTTAAAGTTAACACAAGATACTGCACAGCTGTGTTAAAATATCTGTATCCATGTAGCTCATTTGAATGCAGAGCTATCTGGAGTTTCTCCATTTCTCCATTTCTCTTCTTTAATGCTGAAGTTATTTGACATTTGGAGGTTTGTTTATGCATGCAGGTATGATCTCATCAGCTCTGGGCTCCAAAGCACAGGTCTGATTAGAGCCTCATTTCTGACTCAGCTATTTACGTTGCACAGCATCAGCTACACATTTATCTGTGGCTCCGAGGGACACACAGTCAGTACTGAGTCATGCTGCCGCAGGGGTAAAACCGTCAGCATCCTGTCATCTTGCCCACCTTGATATGTTCATTTTAGTGTGAAATCCATTTGGGATACAGCAGGTAAGCTGACAAGCAGGTAAGCAGCAGCTGACTCACTGGTTCGATTTTCTGCAGCTTGTTTCTGATCTCTGCTGGAATTCAGGCAGTGCTCTTCTTTTTCAGCATTGTCATTAGCAGGTTTGAGAGGGGAACTGATCATCCATCCGGCAGCTAGCCAGACCTCTGCACAGGCTTCAGAGGAACATTTGGTCTGGTATGCAGAGGAAAATGACCATTCCGATGGATATTTAGTAGGTGCAGGTGCTGGGTTTCATTGTTTCAGAGACAGCTTCTGGCATTTATTTATTTATCTGTCTGCATGGCAGCAACACTTTCGATCGAGAGGGAAAACCCAACTACAGTAGGTACTTTATACTCCTGATAGGAATAAGTACTTGCAAAAGGCTTTAGGAGTCTAAAGGCAAGTCTATGGCAAGGTAATGTAAAAGTTATCATTATTCAGATGATCAGTGCCCCCGAGCTGGGGTACAGCCACTTCTACATCCATACTACAGCATGGTCACTTACTGTCTTCATATCTGGAGTTAGTCAAGTGCCACTCCAGTGCTGTAGACCCCAAGCCCACATTTGTTGTGTTTAGCAAGTCATGAATTCCACTGGGGTATTAAAGTTTGCCATGTTCACATTGGCAGGAAGGAACTTTAGGGTGCCCTGTTTTCAATCCTATGGCAATCCTCAACCCCGAAGTATTTATTCAGTGTGCTGGGTTTCAGCACTGATTATAGTTTTAGAACTTAAGCATTGGAATCCTAATGCAGCTATTGCTTTTCACTGCAAGGTAATGTAAAAGTTATCATTAGACAAGTCTGCTATCTGATCAAGCAATAGTCATACCTGAACCTGCACATTTGCAATTCCAAAACAGAACTGCAAAGGCCACAATGGGAAGTCAGATTCCTTTCTTGACCTCTGTGCAAAGAGCTGCGAGGCCAGCAATTCCCTGGGAAGGAGAAAAACGCCGCACTTAAGAGAACCCCCGGTGAAGGCCCCTTTCACGTTAGCGCCGTGTGTGCTCCGTGGCACGGCGTGGAACCAGCCGGCGCCGCCATCAGGCGGCGGGCAGCGGGTGGCCGGAGGCGGCGCCGCCCGCCAGGGGGCAGCAGCGCCTCACGAGTCGCCCAACGGCCGCCCCAACGGCCACTCCAACGGCCGCGCGCCGGCCCGACGGCAGCCCCAACGGCCGCCCCAACGGCCACCCCAACGGCCACTCCAACGGCCGCCCCAACGGCCGCCCCACCGGCGGGCTGTGATGCCGGAGTGACCTCCGCTTCAGGCACACACAGCAGCAACTTTGGCATTACAGCAAACCCGCAGACCTTGCCTGTGACAGCGCCCTTGAAAATCTGCTTTTGCGTTACTGCTGCATTTTCTAGTCTTCAGCGATTATAGTACAGTTTATATGGAGAGATGCGTGCGCCTGTTGGAAGCGTCACGTTGAAAGGCGCTGCAAACACCACGCTGCTGCCGCGGCCCGATGCCGGATTACACAGTTGTGCCTAGGAGAGGCGCTGAGCAAGCAGGAGCATGGCGATGCGCGCGTGCGTCTCCATCTCCCGATGCAGCCGGCACCAGCGGAGCGAGCGGTGCCCGCTGGCACAGCCGAGCGCTGGCAACGTGCGGGCCGAGGAATGTGGGGCACGGGGAAACGCAAACTGCTTCGCGAGCTCAAAGCATGGAGCAGATTAAGAGGGATTTGAAGTTGCTGAGGAACTGTGGGTGATGTGTACAGGCTTTTACAGTGTGTTTATGTTTGATATAATCTTTCTTCTCCCCTCTATACACGGGTTGGTTTTGATTACACAAGTGCACTCATTTGCCTTCTCCTGTCAGAGAAAATTCCCATAATTGCGCTGAGATTTCATCATTTTATCCCTACAATTCCAGGACTCAACATAAACCTCTTTTCTATGGGCCTTTGTACCGCAGCAGCAAGGCAGCCAGTGCATAAGCCAATGAGGCTGAGCTTCTGCCTTCCGAATATGCTACGTGTTCAGGGCCCTTTGGGTCTGGAGGTCTTTTCAGGACGAGCACCATCACACACTTCCCCATAGCCTTCCAGACGCGCTCTCACAACACGTGCATGCTGTGCCTATGCATCCAAGCAGTTAAATTCATTAGGCAAAATAAGCCAGCAAACATCATACGCTGTGTCAGAGGCAGAAGTGAGACTCACTGGATGGCAGGGATTAAAATGTAAAGCCTTAATCAGGGGAAGGGCTGTCAAGTCTTTTCTTGTAAAGATTAAAGGCCAAAGAGGCATGGGCTTCCGGCGGTGCCTAAAATGAAACTGCATGTGTAGCAATGTCAGACATCCAGCGGTGGCTTTCTGGTGTGATAACATGTTCTGCTGTGATTCAGACAGCACCCAGCAGATAGCCGTGCCTGTCAAACTGATCCCAATCTTTTCATCTGTAGGGATCGAAAGAGGGAAAAAGAATCAAGATGAATCCCAAATATTGGAAGAACTATTTCTGTGAGATAAATCAGATTTTAAATAGCCTCTGGAATAATTCTGACTAACCATCTACTTTGCGTAATATTGACTGGTTCAAATTTGGTCTAAAGAGAAGAATGTCCCCAGTAAAGCTACAAGAAGAGCGCACTCTGGTTGCTCATTTGTGAGGCTCTGGCACCAGTAGTAGCCGAGTGATTAAAGGAACTGTCCTCATGTTACCTTTATGCAGCCAGTGGAGAAATGGGCAACTGTTACTTCATTTTCTGAGTTCTCAGGCAGGCAGAGAAAAGAAGAGAGAGCTAGACTGCAGCCTGGGGCTGTCCAAATGACTGTGGTTTTTTATATCATCAAGAGCAAACATTAGCATTCTATAAAATTTGAGTGCTGGAGCTCTATACACTTCTAACGTGGATTTAATGTTTGTTTTCGTATGACAATTGGTGTTTTTCCTTTCCTTGCCTATGAGAAGACAAACTGCTCTGTTATTTGGGGGGATCTGATCATGCAGGTTTTGTACACCAACAGTTTTCTGGGGTGTACCCATGACAGACCATACTATATGCAAGCGTGCGTATTTGTAATGAACATCTGATGCATTACTCTAGCTGTGTGTTGCTTAATATTCAAGTTATGTACAAAGCCTAGAAAAAGGAACTGCTGTAACCATGACTTTGTGTTTCTGTTTGTGTGGCAAATGGCTTTCTTTTTTATTTTATATATCTGCATATTCCTTTTTTTCTTTTACAACCAATTTGTGTTAAATTCTCTTGCAGACTTTGTATAATGGAGATACCTCTAAATTTATATGCCAAGGCATAGATGTTTCCTTAAGTTTTCGTGACGTTCTTGTGCATAAGTGTGGATATTTATTTCTTTGTAAGCTCAACACCATACAGGAGAATAACAGACATGTATTAAATAAATATAGTAAGATTAACCAATGGAATAATACAGGCAGATCTGAGTCAGAATTTTCAGAATGTAATTTCAGATGAAAACAACCATAAGCTCCTGAAATCTGAGGTTAAACAGAGAAAACAAACAAACAAAAAACTTGCAGGGGGCCTGTCAAATGGAAGTTATGTAATAAAAATAATCAGATGTCTGCCTGCAAAGCCTCCTCTTTTTCGGTCCCTGATATGGTTAGCGCACCTTGTGTAGCACAGGAGGGGACTAAGCACATAGACTTATTGTTTTGCTGTGCCTTTTGCTGCACCTTCCTCCCTTAAATTCCTGGAATTTCTGGTTACCAAAGCAACCCCAAAGCTTCCAAATCCTGCCCTTTTCAATGTGTGATGATGTCTGCATGGTCTGGAGTGGCCTTAGTCCTGAACAGTCATGATGCTTGGACCTGCAAAAAAAGACAGAAAGAGAATAAGGGCTGAAACCTGGGGACTCTTAAGACCAGGATTTCTTAAGATCAGATCACAAGGAGCATTTTAGCCATGGTTATTTCCAGAGTACAAGTTGGGAACCACTTTAATGCTATCCTGCTTCTACTCATCCTATATTCCTAAACATTTTCCATTGAACTGAAGACTGTGTTGCTGGTTTACTGCAGCATTAAAAACTGTGGCACATTGAACAGACCCACACCTCTGAGTCTGAGTTTTAACGGGGAGGTAGAAATGAGCAGCTGCACACACTCACTCTCACCAGTTTTAGAAAATGATGGTCTTTGCTTGTGTTGTGCTTATGCTTGTAAAGTTGCAACAGTGGTGGTGTAATGCAGGAAGGGCCTGGTAGCTGAAATTATTCTGCTTTCTGGTAGGCATGCAGGTAGATTAGGGAGGATCAGCAGGGTAGGGAAAGGAAAACAAGCACAGGAAATCACCTGTTTTCTCCTCTTTGCTAATACTGACTGCATGATATAGAGAACAATACTCTTCATGAGAGCCTAGATTAACCCTCGCATCCCTTTTTGTGTCAATACCTTTGGTACAGAAATAATAAGCAACCTAAGTGAAAGCAGGAAACTTGACCCTATCATGCTGGAGGTACTTTCCCATTCCTGTGCTTCGTCCTTTTCTGGGTCATTTCAGCCTTCCCTCAAAATTTAAAAATGCCCATTTTGGAACAGGATGCTTGTTGGCGCAACTTGCTCAGCAGGTTGTCGTTAGCTACGCTCGGAGCTCACATCCTCATAGTCTGTTCCTTAGAAGAACTCTCTCATAAATCGGGCTTGACAGAGAAGGTGGGATAGTGAGAAAGAGCTTTGTGCTCCACGCACTAGGAAGAACCCAAGAATTTGTTGTGGGACATGTGATGTATGTGAGAAACAAACACTTGACAGACGTCCTTAGCTTCACACTGCTGCGTGTTGATCTACTAATGGTAAAGATTGATAAGGACAACAGCAGATACCCAAGGGCACCTGCTGGTGCCAGGTCGTGGTGCAGAGATGCAAGGAGCTTCTGCTAATGCGACGCTTCCAGAGCTCTTCTCTCCTTCTGTTTCCAGGAAGCCTGGTTTACTTCCACAGCCAGCTTCAGTTTCTTTCTTGGTTTGAGAGGGAAAGAATTTGATGGAGCTTTAAAATCTTTGAGGAAATGAAGATTCATTGCCAGAACAATGTGAGAGGGCTACACTGCTTGCAGGAACCAGAAAAAGAGCAGTCAATTAGTACGAGGCCTTAAAGATACAGAAAGACGAACACTCAGCTGTCATGGACAGCTCTATTTAAGCCTGGTTACTCCTCTTTCTGTTACATTTAACCTGAAAAAAATATAGGGAAAAAAAAAAAAAAGCCAAAAAACAAACAACCCCCCCCGCCCCAGCTTTTAGCTTTTGAGAAAAGCCTTCCTAAGGGAGAAAGAACACAAAGTAGTGTAGATTTTGGAAAAAGTATTACTTGGAGGGATATTTCTGCTTCAGAAATGGCCCCTGTAGTTGTAGTTTCTAGAATGAGGATAGCAGGAGTCCAGAAAGCTTGATTCAACAACTGAGATACTTCAGAAGAAATGTGGATGTTTCTGGAGAAAAAAAAAAAAAAAAAAAAATCTGGAGTAAACGTAGTTTATAAGTTAAATACAAGAGGCTTGGTTTGAAGGAAAACATTACTGGAACATTACATGAAATACTGACCCCAGTGTGTATTTATTATGAATAATCCAGTAGGTCATGAATCCTGGACGGTAAAGCCAGAGTCAGATAGGAGAAAAGGTAACAAATATGTATGCCTGTGCTATTACCTTAATAATCCTGGCTTTTTAATTAAAGAAATGTAAGCTAGAAACACTGAACACCCCTTGTATAAATATAGAATAAAAGCTATCTTGTACTAGTACCACATCCACAAACTATTACATATCTTTGAACCAAACAAAATATTTAGTTTGCTTCAGAGCCAAGTACCATGCAGTTAAGTTTATTTAGAATTGAGTTAACAGTAAAGGATGCCCAGTCTTCTTTCATCTGTCTTCTTAAGGAACATCAAATCATTTTTTAATTAAGTTATTGCAATCATGTACTGTTGCCATTATATACTTTTACTTTTATATACATACTTTTCCTTGTATGTAATGACAAATAATGGCAGCAAAGCCTTTATATGGGTTTGATGGTGGCACAGAAATGTTAACATGCGGGATGCAGAACAGGCAAGCACATACACTTCGATAGTATAAACTCCTTTCCCAAGTCCTGGTTCAATTCTGACCACCCTCAGGCTGACAAGGTGAGTTGGGTTTCCTCTTCCTAAGTCTGCTGCCTAAGGACACATACTCACATAAGGGTCTGCACACAAGCCTATGGAATGAAATCTACTTTTCAAGTGCTGACCACGTTCAGTGACTAGAATTTTAACCAAGGCCCATACGTGACTGTCAAATATATGTAATTCTGGGCTATGCCCAACTGCTACCTCAGTCAAATGTGGAAGTGGAAGGAGATGAAGGGTGAGGCTGCTTCTTCCCCTGGAAAGCAGGTGCCTGATTCTTTCAGAGAAAATTTAGTCTGATCTTTAGCTAAAGGAGCTTGCTGCCAAAAGATATACAATTAGTACATAAAAATATATTCTAATGGAAAGTTCAGAGAATGTTGAATTTAATGTAATTTATTTTATGTTTGTGCTGATAAAATTATGTTTAGATGTAGTTTTAAAATCTTTTGTATATGCTGTATATGCTGTTTAGGTTTTGAAATGCAGCTATCTCTCAATGTCTTTGTCCTTAATTGAGTTAAGAGCATATTCTTCGTGTATAGTAGTCATATAAATTCTGAATATAGCATTATGGCAATTACATATTAAGTACAATATCTATTCTTGTATATGTGTAATGATAAGAACGATTTAATATTTATGTGGGTCTGATGCTGTTGCTGAAACACAAATGCAGTGGGGCAAGTTACACAATTTCACAAAACCAGTAATTCTTTAGTAAAGTGGCATATAGATAGTGTCTGGTGTGGCTTTCAGTTCAGTTGTAGCTTCTTAGAACTGGAACAGTTTAACTGCACAGTGGATCCTGGATAGCCTTTTCCCCCAGATATATTGTAAACATCCTTATTTTGATGAAATGTCAGGCTGTTGTCACCGCATTTGTTGTAAAGAATAACCATGATTTGGGCAGCGTGGATTAACACGGCCAGCGAGTGCACAAATCACTGCACAGGTCTCAGTGTTTCCCCATCAGCAACAGTCTTCAGAGCCCGTCCGCTGCTGCTGCTGTTTCTGCTGATGCTGTTGGTCAGTCCTTGCCTTGTGTGCTGCTTTCCAGTCCCAAAGGAAGCTCCTTCTGCTCAGAGGGGCTTTTCCTCATCCTAGTCTCTGTTTTGCTGTACGCAACAAATAATTCGAATGAGTTGATGTTGTTTGCACCTAGTCAAATGGGTCTTTGGTGCCAGGATGGCCATACTGGGCTTGCAGGCTCCTCACGCCCTGTGGGCAGTTCAAGCACAGCTTGTGCACCAGGGGGTCTGGCACTGGACTGACAGCGAGTCTATGCTAGCATAAAGGCTGAGGAATAGCCTCGAGCTGTGGGATGATGAATCCTGATGCATCCACACTCCAGCCTCCCCTTATCATCCTTCTCCCCCTCCACTCATCCCTTCCTACAAGATTTCTCCCCAGCGTTGGCAATTGCAGCCCATCAGTGCCACTGGAAGGATTATGATGGCATTGGCAACGCTGCCATGGACCTTTTTGTGGGTCTGTACACATTGTCCTAAGTGCCTCAGGTGCCGTGAACTTACATAGATGTTTTTCACCATTTTCATAACCAACAATTTGCATGCTACAGTCAGACGTATTCAAAAATGTGTCAGCTGGGTGTTCTGAGAGAGCCACCCACATAGTTTGGCTGGTCAGCAAGCCTGCTTGCCAGGAAGCTGCGGACAGACAAAATCACAGCTTCTAGCAGGCATGTACTTGGTAATGGAATGAAATGTCAAAATGAGCCTTGCAAGCAACAAGAAGAGGAAGATGAAACTGATGTCAGTGCAATCAGCCTGATTTATTTCAGGTGACCGTGGCTGTTTCTTCTCTGATTTCTGATAATGGAGGTGCAGTTAAACGCTGTGGTCTGAACTCAATGTGAGTTCCAGTCTTTGAAGAATAAACAAGAGGCGGGAATAACTTATATCCTGCTGCAAATACAGTATAGAAAGAGGCTCAGAATTTTAAGGCCAAGTATCATATGGAAAATTTTGGTATTAAATAGGCTGTAAATTTGCTTGCAGTTGGTACCTGAGCAGTCATTTTTTTACACATTGTACAGATATTGTACATTCTGAAAGACTTACAATGACCTGTGTCCTCAGACCAGTTCAAGGTAGTGTATCAATCCTGGGTCAATACCAATCCCATCAGAATCCTTAAGAGGATTGAGCCGTGCTAATGCCTACTGAATAGAAATTCTCGGAGCTGCACATGTGAGAAATATCATAGAACACCAAGTGAAATAATGAACTTACTGAACTTTGATTTCTGAATGGGAAGGACCGTTTTGTGACATATACATGATAAAAATTCTGGATGGAATGCAGAAATAAATTCTATAGTCATGCTTCAGTTTCCTCCATTTTTGATTTCTTCCAGAAAAGCGTATGACTTGTATAGACTGGTAGAAGAATAAAGTTATGGCAACACTGCAGACGCAGTTTGCTCCCCCTGACTCCTGCTCCCTGATCAGTAGGAGATCTGAAACATAACTGACATGAAACTTTATTTTTTATGCATATTTACTTGGATGACCAAATAAAACATTTTAAAATACTAAAAACATGAAAAGCCAGGAGCAATGATCCTTTTCTGATCCTTTGCTTACACCAACTGAAAACACTGCTACTCCACTGCCTGTATTTGGAGCTTTTTAGCACTTTCTTCTAATGGCAGAATCCAGCCTACCTCACCTTGCCTAAAGATCTCTTTTTTTTTTTTTTTTTTCCACAGAAAAGACTGCTGCAAAAGTAAGCTCTCTCACAGTGTGTTTTCATATTTTTCACCGAGTGTGGTAGGATGACATTCCAGTATTTTCTGCAGTTAGCCTGGCTGTCTGCAGTGTAATTGCAAACAAGGTAATAATCATCCTGAGTAAGTAGATATGATATCACTATGAAAATCGACATATTGATTTTCAGAACATAAGGGCATACAGATTTTCATAGAAGGGAACAGAGCAGAGTGCAGAGCAGAGTGCAGGCAGTATTTCAACACAAGGCCTTCCCATGGTAGTTTAGCCAGTGATGTTATACACTGAGGGGACTGGGCTTTTCAGTAACTTCCTGACAGCTGTTAGCAAAGTGACCGAGAATAGAGCTCGGGCAGCTCTGAACTATTTTCCCCTTGCACAGCAGCCCAGCCCCGATCTGCTGAGGACATTTTGGAGCATGTTTGGACCTGAGCGATACGAGACCTGAAACAGTGATACTGGTAGTTTGGGTCAATGAGTAACAAAGCCATCAGCAACTCCAAAGTTCAAAACATCAGGAAAGTGATTCAAGAGCATCTTTGCTTTTCTTTTTCACAGTCTATACTGAAAAAGATAAGTCTGGCTATATTTACAGGTCTGATTTTACAGTTCATTTTGAGTCCACATGCCAATGTCAAAGTTGAACTGATTCGAACTTTGTGGGTTGGCTACCAGCTGCTATTGTAAGCTGTTTAAAAACTTTTGGGCTCCTGACTGTAGTGTATCAATGGCAAATCATCTGCAAAAATCACAGATTTGTGTAAATGGTTTTCCATGGCTTTACAATAAAGCTAGATGAAGGGCTGTTGTCATTAGGAGAAAGTTTTACTCTGGAAATTAATACTGATTTGAATGTGAAACTTTAACAAGGGGATCTGACAAAATCAACAGAGTAATCAGCCGTGTGACATGGCCCTTAGCAGCGGCGCAGCAGACTGAGCAGCCTGTGCTCAGCCTCAGTCCATGTCCATGCAGATCACAAGCCATTTCTGGTAGCGCTTTCAATCCTCACTCCAACCCTGTGGGCAGCTCCCAGAGCTCCTGTGCAACGCCACTTAGTCACTGCTCTGCACGAAGCAGCCACAGTCCCTTCACACATCCTGAACTATTTTTGTGACATTTTGTTTATAACTGTGGTGTAAAGCTCTTCCACT
The DNA here is from genome assembly GCA_013398735.1 of Nothocercus julius. Classification (NCBI taxonomy): domain Eukaryota; kingdom Metazoa; phylum Chordata; class Aves; order Tinamiformes; family Tinamidae; genus Nothocercus; species Nothocercus julius. Next base: position 12,211,606 of record VZSV01000007.1, on the reverse strand, counting down.
GAGTAAAAGAGGAGCAAATCACCTTCTTTGGCTACACTCCTTATTCTGAGAAGCAACATTCCCCGGTTAAATTACAGTGCTTAGTGTCACTCTAATATGAAACTTAGGAAGTCCTTTACAGGAATATCTGGTTGAACATAATCCTCAGTTTCTTCCACTTATCCATTCAGCAAATAAAAGCAGAATATGTTATGTATGTAAGTATAGAAACAAAATACCTCATGTGGCATATTTTTAACTGGAAAGGTAAGGAGTTACACTGTGTGTTACATTTTTACCTGCAGTGAAAGGGATGTGCTTGGTTTTATTAAGTGCAGGTGAGATGGTTGATTTACATTTAACATGCAGATGGCATCAACAAACTCTTCAGGGAACCCAGTGGAATTACTCACATGCATAAAATATCTCAAGTATATGAACATTTGCATGATTACAGTTAATACCATGTTGTATGCTAAACTTTCTCCCAAACTGTATTTTCTAAAATGTCATTCAGTTGTGCTTAGAGGTAAGGCCCCTTTTTTCCACAGCTATCTCTTAACATGTATTCTTAGTACCTCTCTCTTTTTTGTTACTGTTTCTGTACTCTGCAGTTCAGTTTCATGAACTGATTTCCCACCTTCTTCTTTGTTGTTGGGAGTTTCCCTCTTTAGAAACTTTCTGTCTTTGAGAATTCTTTTCTAATTCATGCTGTGATTACTATAGAGTTTCTGCAGTAGAAATATTTGCTGAGTCCAAACTATGTGTAGGTACATGCTGCTTCAAACACTGTTGACTACAGGAAAGAGACTACCTGTTTCCATCTGGACCAGGGCTTGCTCACTGCACCGTATGCTAAAAATGTGTTCTAACAAAATGAGATTTTCACTTTGATATTTATGCTGTCTACTTAGATCCTCTCTTGCAGTTAGGATCTGATCTTGATTACAGGCAGTGTGCTTACACTTTCCCCGTCCCGGGTAATTTAGCCTTTGGCTACATGAGCAGTTTATTTGAAGTTGGAAACGTTGAATTAATTCTGGATATAACACTTTGATACAGTGCATACAAAAAAGCCCCTTGTTATCTCAGCACAATTCATTATTTCCATATAATAGGTTTTTGCCCTCTAATACCCCAAAAAACATCAGACAGCTCCCAGTCTTGTGGGACAAACTCACCCTATAAATTGTGAGGCAATTGCCACACTATGTTTTTTGGACTGGGAGGCATCTAATATTGCATGCATGTAGGACAGACATTATCTATTATATCACAGTTTAGGAACACAAAAAGATGGGAGAAAAGAGGCCTAAGATGAGGCTATCCAGCATATGATCCAAGAGATATTACTGCTGAGGCATCTTTACTTGGTAGATTACTATTTTGGAGCTGTAGCAAAGTTTTGCAGGTCTGAGATTCCCACATTGGATCAGTTGCTGACAAAACCGTCCCCGTGTCTGCTTGAAGCAAGGCCTGGCGTTTGCACACAGTGGTTCTCCTCTCTGCAAAAATCCCAGCTGGCCACTGTGTCAGGTCTCCTATCAGCTCTGCAGCTTGGATACAGATAACACGAGGCTAAAATGCTCAGGACCTGTTCTGCCAAAAAGCTGATGGCTGCCCTCTGCACAGCTTCCTCAGGGCAGGGACCGTGTGTGAGGCCATGCAAAGTCACTGAGACAAACAACAAACCTTCTGGCTATCCCGAACTTCTTCAAAGGAAAGATCTCTTATCTTCTGACCATGGCCTCATGTGGATTATCTCCTATATCTTCCAAAAAACACTGGTCTTTTGCTAAGCTTTTGTCCCCAGAGGAATGGGAAATGCTTTGCCTAATGACCAGCTAGAAGATGATCACCTTGATTAGTTTACAAGCCACTTTTACATCCTGTGCTTGTGCAGTGCTGTACTGAGCCAGGTGCCATTTCCTTGCAATATGCAGGACAGACTTCCAGTGAGATTTAAGTTCCCCACATTACGCAGTATCCATGGCAGAAATCACAAGAAAGTAGTTTGTAAGACTCATGAAGAGCATTTGCAAAATGGCTCACAGGTGAGAAGTCAGGACGAGAACACAGATCAGCATATAAGCAGAGGGCTTAGCCGGTGGATGGAATGCTTTTGAATCATGGCAGATAGATTTAACCTGGAAACTAAGCTTATTTGTGCAGTCAAGCCTATTCATTTTTGTATACTAGATTACTTAAATACTGTGTACTTCAAAGTGTACCAGAAATGCTTGTTGCAGTATCAGCAATAGATAGAACTCAGTGGTCTTTTCTACTGCACCTCTAGGTCATGAAGTTTGCATTCCTGTTACTTCTATTGTAGAGGTGAGTAGCAAATGATCATTTCTGTAATACAATGAAGGGCTCTAGCTCAACCTCACTGAAGGACCCATATTAACTTTCATAGTTTCATTTAACTTCACAGAATAGCTAAAATGAATCAGAATGATACAGTGTTCTTCTGAGCAGAGACAGAAAAAAACAAGTCAAAAAATGACTGCACATAGACATTCAGACAGAGATGGAAATCTGACAGAAATAAAAATTAAAAGGTTGATTTACAAGATAATCATTGTACCTACTTCTGGTGTGACCCATCTTGGTTGGTAAATGTCTTTTGTGCACTACTTCTGCAGCCAGAATATTAGCAGAATTTGGCAGTTGACTACAAAGGAGAGAGAAAGTTTTGATAGGAAAGCAGATATGCCATTTGTCCTATAAAATTTCCAATAATTTCCAAAAAAAAAAAAAAAAAGAAAAAAGTAATTTGAAAAAGAAAAGTAATTTCAGCAAGTATAAACTCTTCACTCTGGTACCTCTATGCAGTTTTTGATACTCATTCTTGGGCAAAGGACTGTGCAAAACCTATATGTCACCCATGAGAATCCTGCATGAAAGCTCATGTGTCACAACACATTGCTGACTGTGCACAGAAAGAAATGTGTCCTGGTTGCCTATGGCTTATGATACTTCCTCAGATATATTATTATTATTACTTACTATTCTTTTTCAAATTACTTTTTTTAAATGAATATGCATGAATAGTACCATCAAATCTAGAAAAATATATTTGTCTGCCACATTCAGGTTTATTCAAAACCTGAATTCAAAAGAAAAAAAGGAGAGCTGATTTTTTTTTTTTTAAGTTTCTAAAAGCATTCCCAGGAATATGTGGGAATTGCTTAATAATAATAATAGTTGGCAATAGTGCCAGTAAGGACAGAAATGGGAGAGAAGATTTTACTGATGGCTTTTCTACCCAATATGCTAATGTCAAAGTCATGAGTAATCGAAAGGCTACGTTATCTAATCTGTTCCCTGTATTTGTATTGCCTGCTGTGTATTTATAATGCCTCTGTTGCACAGGCTCTGGGAACATTTGCTTTAGGAACTGCTCCTACACAGTGCGTGCGAGCAGCCCTTCCCGGGCTGCGTCACTCCGCCGGCTTCAGCAGAACTGCAGCGAGCGGGGCAGGTTCGGGCAGCAGCGCGCAACGCCGTGCGAGACGCTGGAGCTCCTCCAGCTGCCGTGCGTGTGCTATACCCTTTCCTCTTGCACGTATGGCTTTCTCTGAGGCATTACATTATGCCACTGAGCCATGTTCATTTACGGGAGGCATCTGGGCTTGATACAGGCAGGAGACAGAAGAAAAAGGGGTTGGGACCCACCAGCCCACGGCAATGCCGGTCTCTCAATAGCAGCCTCCTGGCACGGCTCAGTCCTGCAAGTGCCAGCTGTGCTGAAGGATCCAAGAAACGGATGCTTAGGAACTACAGACCTTCTGTTTGAGGCTGCCTGTTTGTGGGTGCTGATGCAGGTACCGCAGGCACAGGGACAGAAGCGCTGCGATAAAAGGATGAATCAGGTAGTTACAATCGCAGTGCCGTGGCGGTGTCGGGCTCACCCCGCTCCCCTGGCGGAACCCGCCGCAGACCCCTGAGGAAGGCGGCCGTGCCAGGCAGCGGCTCGCGTTTCATCCCGCACGTGTTCCTTATGCCGGGCGCCCCTTGATGTCAGTGGAAACCTGACATGGGAGAGTACAGAGGAATTGGGCTCAATTGATTTTTTTTTTTTTTTTTAATAACAGGATTAAATGGAAGGAAGCCTTCTGAAGGGCACAGAAATCTTATTCCTTCCTTTCACAGGCAAGGGCAGCACAAATGGATATTTACCGCTGTATTCCTCAAGGTTGCTTAAACATATGGATTGTATATGTTTGTGTTTATGAGAGATTACCAATACACTTGGAAAGGGCATTCAGCAGGCACAAAGTGATTGCCAGAAAGTGTCTGCAAGGAGCAAACAAGGAATTCCTAATGAATTTCTACCATGTTTCCAGTCGCTGTTCTGTATCACATCCAGAGCAGCCACCTCTAAACAGCTTCTATGTGTATGGTTTTGCTTTCACATTTCCATTTCATGGTTGCTAAATCAGTTTGAATAAAAGCATGTAAATGTGAGAGGACACACACTGCGTTAATCAGTAATAAACCTTAAATATATTATGCTTATACTTGAAGGAGTCTGAGAAATGCCTCCAATTTTTATAAGCAATTTTCCAGATGGTTCCTTTTGCTATTAGCAATAGTAACCACATTGTATGAATACGGCTTTTTTTTTTTTTTTTTCCTTTCCTTTTAATGAATAAGAGCAGATGACACACATTTTACGGTGCTGGATGTAAATGCTGGAGTCATCCTGCTGCTGTTACTCCAGATTTCCAGTGACCTTACTGACAACAGAATTTGGACCTATGCGGTGTATTCTGAAAAGAGTAAATTCAGAACCATGTTTGGATAAGCAGTCTGCAAAAGAATACAGGAGAAAATAATGTTACATTCACAATGCCATTCCCTCAAAAACAAAATCACCCCAGAGGCCACCGAGGAGCCTTCCCGAAGGCCGCCACGGGGCTCCCGCGAGGCGGCCAAGCTGTGGCGCAGCCCCAGGCCGCGCAGCCGCCCGGCACATCCGCGCGTCCTGCGGCCGCGCCGCGCGGGGCAGCGCGCGGACACCTAAAACACGCATTGCTCAACTCCGCCCGCGCGGGGCCGTCCTCGCCGTGGCGCGGGAACCACTCCCGGCGCACGCGTTTCCTAGACGTTAGCAAGCGGGGGCCGGCCCAGCCCGAGCCGCCTCCTGCTCCAGGAGCCGCTGGAGAAGAGGCGGGAACTGCGTCCCCGCGGAGCGCAGCGCAGCGCAGCGGCCCGGGGCGGCCGCCA